>JASCZW010005980.1:0-119300 GCA_034211315.2 Aedes japonicus | reverse complement strand
ACTGAGATTGCACCAGCGATTAAAGGCTTGCTTTAAGTGTCGAGAGTGGGCACATGTCGTGGGAATGCAAAAGCCCCGATAGGGGCGATCTTTGCCAAAGGTGTATAGGAAAAGGCCACAAGGCTCGGGACTACAAGGAGCCCCCCAAATGCATGACGTGCTCTGGGAAGCCAGATGACAAGCGCGTCACGGGGGACAGGTGCCCGGCCTACAAGGGTAGACCCAAAGGCAAACACAATGCGGGTGGCACTGGCAGATACGAACCTGCAGCCAGAGGCGGCCCAGCAACTGTTGTGTAAGGCTGGTCGTGAGTCGTATATTATTGCAATAATGTCCGACCCATATCGTATTCCTGCCGGTAACGGAGGTTGGGTAACGAGCAAGTTCCCAATCCAGGAGGTAGTGTCCACCTCAAACGAAGGCTTCGTGGTTGCAAAAGTGAACGGAGTATTCATTTGCAGCTGGTATGCGCCACCAAGATAGTCGATTGATCAGTTCTCGCGAATGGTGGATCGAATGACAACGGAGCTAACTGGCCGCAGTCCGCAGGTAGTAGTGGGCGATTTTAACAACTGGGCGTTAGAATGGGGCTGTCACCTGACCAACCCAAGGGGCCAGATTCTGTTTGAGGCCCTGGCCAGGCTCAACTGTACCTGGCCAACCAGTCCGGCACTACTAGCAGTACCTGACTTTCATGAGACCATGGAGCTGGAGTCGATTATTGACCGCTGACCTTCGCATGCGCCTGGACTGACTCGAGACATGCTAGGGGTGGGCGGGAACAGGGATTGAGCCATACCCAAATCCTCGTGGGGATCAACTCGTATCAGCTCTCACACGAGTGTGTCAGCTCCAACCGAGCAATCACCAGACTACTACGGTCATCATCGGGGACTCTTTCGAGTCACGACCAGAGTCCCAGGCCTCCTATGATGGCAGAATTGCCCCACGATGGCACCGCAGACGAAGGGGACGAAGCGACCGTCACGATCGAGAAATTATTGTGATAGGCGAATCGTTGAAGCTAAAATGCGCCAGGACCTGACAGTAAACCGAATCTGGCCATCAAAACGGCGCCCGGAATGTTCAAGGTGGCGATGCAAGATGTCTGGACGAGGGCATCTTCCCAGACGCCTGAATGATCCAGACTCTAGTACTGCTGTCAAAGTCAGGGAAGCCACCTGGGGACCCATCCCATATGCCTGCTGGATACAGCGGGTAAAGTGCTCGAAAGGGTTATCCTTAACAGATTAACCAAGTACACGGAGGGCTTAGACGGTCTGTCTAAAAACCAGTTCGGCTTTCGTAAAGGGAAGTCGACGGTGGATGCCATTCTGTCCGTAACCGGGTGACAATCCAGCTCAAGAGGCAAGGTGTCCACTACTGTGCGGTGGTCACCCTGGACGTGCAAAATGCGTTCAATAGCGCCAATAAGTTAGCTATCGCTGACTCGCTCCAACGTTTTCACGTGCCGGGATACCTGTACAAGTTTCTGGGAAGTTATTTCCAGAATCGCGTAGCTACGTTTTTAGTGCACGATAGTGTACAAATACAGAGATAGGACCGAAACGTGTTCAGATCACCGCAGGCGTCCCACAAGGTTCGATCCTGGGTCCGGTGCTATGGAACACGACCCAAGTAGCACACTATGATCATAGTTAGTTGTAGTAACTTGATTATGACCTAGTAAGTCATATTTATGTTATCTTAACTGAATGGCAACAAGTGTGCTACTTGGGGATGTACGATGAGGTACTACGGCTTGAGTTCCCGAACGGGGTGAACATCGTCGGGTTTGTTGACGACATCACCCTAGAGTTATACGGCAAATTCATTGAAGAGGTGGCCTCGCACGGTCTCCAGTTAAGACTCCGACCAGCTAACGGCCTCGCACTCCATTGGCATTGTGGAGATATGGATGAGTTCCAGGAAGTTGGAGCTAGCCCACCAATAGATTGACGTCACGGTTGTTAACAACCGAAAGTCGGAGCAACACGCGACAATTAGTGCAGTTAACTGCGAATCCGGTCATTGAGGTACTTGGGGGTCATGATCGACGATAAGCTGTCATTTACCAGCCACATCGATTACACCTGTAAGAAAGCCTCTATAACTATATCGGTATTATTCCGCATGATGTCGAATAGCTCAGCAATACAAGGGAGCAAGCGTAGGCTCCTGGCCAGCGTCACCCTGTCTATAAAGAGGTACGGTGGGCCAGCATGGGCCACCGCCCTGAGTATTAAGAGCTAATTCGGCAAGCTCGAAAGTACCCACAGGCTTATGTGCCTGACAGCGGTCAGTGCATTCCGCACAGTGTCACGCGATGCAGTATACGTTTGAGCGGGGATGATGCCCAGGTGGCAGAGGGAGTGGAATGATTCCACCGAAGGTTGGTGGACTCACCGACTGATTCCGAAAATCTCTGGATGGCTCGATCGGTGACATGGGGAAGTGACCTTCCACTTGAGACAGATACTGTCAGGCCACGGCTGCTTCAGATAGTATCTGAAAAAATACGGGCACGTCGAAGAACTCGCTTGTCCAGTATGCGCGGAAGCGGATGAAACTAAACTGAAGATCATGTGTTCATAGTGTGCCCGGCTTCAACGACGCGAGGAACGGCATGACAGCCGTAAGCGGTAGGGACACGACCTCGGATAATCTTGTCCAGAGAATGTGTCCGAAACAGAACGCTTGACACCCAGATTGTCTATGATCAGATGGATCAGAAGACAACTGGAAATTACCCATAAAACAATGTCTCGGGTGGTAAAATCGTTAAAGGAGCCCCAGACGACCGATCGGCGGTCTGAAAGTGGAAGAAAATCGAAGACAGCTGACCCTGTGAAGGCCCGGAAGATGATGGATTATTTCAAGTGTAATCCGAACCTTTCGGTTCCAAAACACGGTGGCCAAATCCCGCGCAAGGAAGCTGTATCGAAAGTGGTTAACGAAATCGATGTGTGTGGTTATGGATGACGAAACCTACATCAAGGCAGACGCAAAGCAGATACCGAGGCTGGAGTTCAACGTTGCCAAAAGACGGTTTCATGTTCCGGCAGACATAAGGAAGAAGAAAGTAGACAAATTCGTCAAAAAATACTTGCTAGCCATATGCCAATGCGGTAAACTGAGTAAACCGTACATCACAACGGGTACCATCAACAACGAAATTTACGGCACCGAGTGCCTCCAGAAGCGTCTGCCTGTGGTCCCACGGAGGCGAGACATTATTTTGACCAGACCTGGCATCATGCCATTACGCGCGATCGACGTTGAATTGACACAGAGACAAATACGTTGTTTTTGGACCAAAACCGCCAACCCCCCAAATTTACCTGAAATTCATCCGGTGGAGAGATTGTGGGCCATAACGAAGGCCAAAGTTTGAAAATTGTCCAAGGTGTTTAAGAACGAACTGGAGTTGAAGAAAGAATGGATGAAAGTGACCAAAAAGGTCGGCTCCACCATTGCACAAAATGTAATGAGGGGTCTTAAGAGAAAGGTGCGGGCTTCCAGTGATGGAAAGAAAATTGAATAAAGAAATTATGCTGATCCATGTGTTTTAATTTATTCCCTAAAAGTTTCAAGAAAATCTGAGCAAAAATAAATTTTTGGCGAACATTTTTGTCAGGTGATTTTTTTTTCAAGTACAGGTCTTATATGCTTCTTTCGAAATTTGAACAAAGTGGCCCACTCTTTAGACGGTTGTGAAAACAAACTAATAAAACCTATATAAGACCAGACATATTTTTAAAATGTTCTAGTGCAAGATGGTATGACCACTTGAGAACCTTAATAAAACCTATTGGCTGCCATCAAGGCCAAATGGCCACAGCTGTCAAACTTCACTGTGATATCGTGGTTGGTTGGTGTATGGAATCAAATTGCGACACACACAAATTTTCGGCAAAATTTGCCCGTTCAACCAATCTGCTTCAAACTTTCAGGAAGTAAAGTAAACATGTTATGAACATTTTCCCGTGTTTTTTTTTATTCAATTTCAATTCCATATAGCATTCACGAACCTTCTTCATTACGCTACTCAGGTCCTGTACAACATTTGGACCATTTCATTTTTTTTTGCATGGCGATCCATTTTTTCTTCATGTCTTCCTCCGATTTCACGTCCTTAGGATGCTTCGGAAGTGCCTGCTTCATGATAGCCCAGGAGTTGAGATGCTTCCGCACGAAATTGACTTCCAAAACCTCTTTCGAGTAATAGCACGAGGTGAAATCCGGCCAGAAAATCGTAGGGCCATCGTGTGACTTCAGAAAAGGAAGTAGACGCTTTTGGAGGCATTCTTTTACCTACACCTGCCCATTGACGATTCCAGTTGCCACGAATGGGGTGCTCCGCTTTCCACACGAGTAAATTGCTTGCCAAATCATTTACTTTTGGCAAACTTTGACATCTTCTGCTTACTAACGTCCTCAGTGACATCGAATATATGATGAGCAGTGAAAAACTGCAGTCCCGGGAAGCTGCCGGAAGTCTGCTTTGCCACTGCCCCATCATCCATAACGAAGCAAATGCGGTTTCGTCGACATCTGGGTGTAGAGCATCCGTGCACGTGTGTTTACCTACCGTATTGTGCCGCTCATCACGATTACGCGCCTTTGGACTTTGTACGTGTGTAGTCTTAACGTTTCTTCTCGCGACCTTCATGTCGGTTTTGTTACCGGGCGTAAACGCGTTATCTATTGTTTCCACCATATATTGTTCGGTGGCATGAGTGCGTGTTCGATACTTTGTTACGAACTGCCTTTTCTAACGGGCTTAGCTCGGTATCTATTTTTTTCGAAGAAGTATTGTGGGCTCTTGATCTGAACAAGCCACTTGGTACAAAAAGAGTGTTCGTGCTGTTGTTTGCGGAGAATTTTTGATGTAATTATATGGAACGGTACCAGTGAGAAACTGGATGGACGCTCACGGAGTTGGGTGCAGGTGACTCGTGAAGTAGTAAGTGTTCTCAAGGACATGGAGCAAGACAGGTTATTGTTACCCATTGTATCTATATTCATAAAATTTATTGTTAATAGGTTTGCGTCGACCATCAGTTTTATTTGTTGAATCGGTTGTGTCGATACTTCGTTTCGCAATATTTTGTTATCGGGGGTAGCGTTCTATTGTTTTGCCTATTGTTCGTTGCGCGAGTGATCGAGTGAGCATGAAAAGTCGTGGTTCGCCGGGTAAGATGAGTCTGTGGTGAGGTACATAATTAATTGTGATCCAAATTATTCTGCTCCGCCATGCCTCGCCGGGCCACCCTATCTTGGGAACAAATAAACCACTGTACCATATTTTACGTGACTCCAGTGGCATCCAGCACTGTTGGTGTAGATCGGTCGAAGTTGGCTCAGGCGTTGAGATGAATTGACTTATTTTCCTAATGAAATACCACTATCACACTTTGTGATTGGCCCCAATAGCATCTTTACTGTTGATTTAAATCGGTCAAAATCGGCATTTCAGCATTATTAAAAATCACTTTGTTTTTGCAATGGAAAACCACAATCACACTTTGTGAGCGGTCCCAATAAAAATTCTTACTGTTGCTTTGAATCGGTTCAAATAGGAAATTGGTACTTATTTTCAAATATTTAACTTTACAGGTTATCGTTAACCAAAACGAACCCTGCTGTTACCCAATCCTGATATCCAAAATCCCAGTGATTTCTTGTGGATGTGCAGTGGACTCTGTGGCTTCCAATAAAGCGACTATCACGTCAACATATTCTTATTCTTTTCTTACTTGACCTGCATTCGGGACGGGCCGAAACCGGTATTGCTTTAGTTTGGGATTACCAGTTTTTACACATTGAAGATTCATATTAGTTCCAAGCATCATTTGTTGGTTCTCTGTGTAATAACAGCTGATCTGGCAAAAACGGAGTAGCAACCTCGGGCGGTCAATCATGCTCATACATGCTCATGCTACTGCATGCGCATGCTCATGCTCTTGCACGAAAGTTTTGGTTAGATTCAGTTTCTTCGCCACATCTCCAACTGACCTGTTGGGATTCCTCTTGAAAGCTTGAACTACCCGCTTGTGATCCTTGACACTATACGGAGATCCATGTTTGCCCTTTTTCTCTCCGATCGATGGTCCAACGTTCGTGGTATGATTTTAAACACGAGACATCCGTAGAATGAACCATTTGAATAGAAAATATCCAACGGGTGAAACAGTTAGAGCTATTTGAAAGTGGTGCAATTTGATTTCGTACAACCTTTACTCACGTCGATATTACAAACGCAAGATTTTGAGTATTTACTTTTTGAACATCCAAATCCATATAAATAAAAAGAATAGTCTAAGTAAATGCTCACAAAATGTTGAGTCACATGTAGAGCATACTCAGTTGAAATGGAACTAACAGAATCGTGGAAGATTTTGTACATTTATAATTTCCAATGATAGCTGACGTCAACAGTATTTATCTAATTTTTGATCGTTTAGTGAAAATTTATAGACTAACTATGATTCTGTTCATCCTCCAGATACTCCTCGTTAAAGAAATCTTTAAACATCTTCCCGTACTGATGTTTCCGATAATTTATTTTGTTTACTAAAAATGCTTTTTTCTACCTTTTTTATGACAGAGCAAATACTTTGTTTGAAAGGTGAACTTACTTCAACTAAAGTACAACTTTATTCCGAATTTGAGCAAATGCTCAAACTGTTTACTTTACTCAAACTGGTTTGCTTGTGAGTAATTATTCGTTTTTATTCATATGGTCTAATGTCTGAAACACAGGCGAGATTGAGCTGTAATAACATGTTAGAAGCCTATCTTGATGATGGTTTTCTTGTTGAAATTATTTAGCAATTGTTTGAACATGTCATAACTCTATGGTCCGGAAAAAGGCACAAAAAGTGTTGCGCGAAATTTGTTTGGTGGCAAAATATCCAAAACAAGTCGAGCACTCGACACTGAAGAAGTCTGTCAAGTAAGCAGACGAAATAGGCCTATCTGTCAAAAGATAAGCTCATAGTAGAATTAAAAGGAATTTGCTCGCATTTACTAGCGAAAATTTGAAAAAGTGTTTCAAGGTTTTATTTTTTATTTTTTTTAAAAGTGATCAAATGAAGTGTTAATTTTAAATTCTCTTAGTTTCCCAATCCAAAACAAGTTGAGTTTTTTACAGCGCATCATGCTCCAAATCATATGCACATTTAATTTTATCGATGGATATTGGCACAATAATGAGCCGGAAATTATAACGCTTTGTACGTTATGCGAGTTTACAACATCAAAAACAAAATTAATAGCTCGTTTGATTTATTTTGCATCTGAACATTAAAATTATGCAATTATGTTGTTGTTGATAAAATATTGATACAATTTCTTACAAGGCATCATAAAGATTGCTTCACCTCAAATATTAGTAATTTTAAAATTCTAGTATTGACCGCCTCCTAATCAGAAAATGACTACCACCCCATTCGATACTCATCACACAACGGAGTTGATCGCAATATTTCTCCAAACCTACCGCTTGATGTCTTCCATCATTCTATACACTTTACAATCAACAATTCTAACGATGCCACCAGCGTCGTTTACCCTTGCACCCCTAATATAGCCAACAGACCCCTTCTAGCTAGTAATAAACATAATTTCAGATTAATAATGCATTATCTTGACAGACCCAAGCCCTTGCAGCACGGCGTGAATGACAATGTGTGTTTGTGTGTGTTTACGCGCTACGAGAGATAAATTTGAATGATTGACAAAAAGGGACGGGTTCTTTTCCACTGCGTGCGCGCGTCATCCTTGGCATGCCGGGCGACGATGATACGACGATGTCACCCTTTGCCGAGGAGCGCTTCGAAGCTCGCCGATAATGTCCCTCCGTGGGTAAACGTGTGCTACAACAGTAATGTGCTTTATTTATTCGTTTCTCCACTGCCTGCATGTCATGGGGAACTAATTTCTTCAGGCACCGACGGAGTAAGGATCTTCCTTCGCGGTGAGCAGGCAGACGACCGACGCAAGGATTACTTAACGCGCTCCGGAAGGGTGCGACGAAAATTTATTGTTTAATGTTTTTATGTGTTTTATGATTTTTATGAAATAATAATTTCACGTCGTCTTCGCTCTCCCTTGGATGGGGCGAGATGCGTTGGGTGAATGTGTATGGATGCTGCCGTTGCGCTTGTATGACGTTTGGGAAATGCAACGCTCACGACGCTGTATGTTTCCGGTTTCGTGCAGAAGCAGGGCTGAATTTCTTGGAGCTGATGAGTGCAGGGAACCAGAAGCAAGTTCCGCTGCAGGCGGTTCATCCCCATTTGACGTGGTGGTGAAAAACGTTCCTCTGGTTTGATGTGTACACGCGGAAAGTACGGGTGTTTTTCGCACCGAGCTGCAGGGGGAGGAGGAGGGGTACTCTCACTCACTCTCTTTCGCAGCATGTACCAACATTTATACTAGAGGTACACTAGCGAGGGACTCCTTCCCGGTCGTGCGGTAAGCGTGTATGTATGTGTATGTGCATTATTTTAATGTCAGAAATAAATCATTTTTATGTTCGTGGTAAATCAAGGAATACTGTACCAGCGACTCACAAACTAATGGTCTTTTTCTAAATTTTGTAGCAGTGAAAAGCTGACAGTATAAATTATGGACCAGCGAAAAAGAAGCTCAGTGGTGGACTTTGCCTAGTGGTTTTCCGAGTGCTGCTGCAATGGAAAGGGGGATGGGAATCTTGCTGCAACTGCCACTGCCTAGGAGGGGGGAGGGAGGTCGGATGAAGTAGAGCATCTCACAGACCAACACCCGGGGTAAAGACTATTGTAATGTGTTTTATTGTTATTTTTTCGGTTCCTTCTTTTCTGGCGAGCTTCTCCGTTTTCGGTTGTCGCTCTCTTTTTTCCTCGTCCAAAAGTGATGTTTACTTTCAAAATCTTCCGCCGTTCCCTGTGTGCATTGGCAAAAATTTATTTGATACGAACCATGGCCGACGACTCTCGGGTTGGTTCCTTGCTGGCTGCTGGAAATCTCTCGAGCCCAACGTCGGCATCAGCATCGGCAGTAGCGAGCTCGGAACAGCACTAGCAGAGGCAGTGGATTACCGCACTTATTCCTTGCGCTCGAACTGGGCCCGTGGAAGTATGAATTACAACGCTTGCCTGTTCTGATTTATGAGCAAATTTGTATGGTTTAATTTCTTACAACAATAAAATCCAGGCAAATTGCTACTGTCGCCAAGGATGCATTAGCTAAAGGCCCAGCGAAGGAAGAACGGGAAATGTGATGGACGATATTCACTTGGAGTGCAATTTGATTTGCAAGATTGTGAAGATTTGAATTTCTGAGAGCGAAATAAAAAGGGGAATGTAAATAGTGGTCAGATTGTTGTTAGTTTCTTTTGGGGCTGCTGGGACAGAAGATCAAGGGTTTGTCGAAGTTCTTGAGTTCTTGATAGTCTTGTGTTTGGGAGCTTGTCTGGAATGTGCCAATGGGTCTTGTTGAACTGAGCATGAGCATGAGCATGATTGACCGCCCGAGGTTGCTACTCCGTTATTCCCAAATAACCATAAGCATTAAGCTTTAGCTCGATAATAGCACTATATCAGCATAAATGTTGTTTTAAAGTTCTATATTAGCATATGTTAGGCATGTAAGCTTCATATTAGCAGCACAAATGAATACAAGCTCCAACAAAAACTTAGCATTATCGACAGCATTATATGCGCATATAAGGCTGTTATAATGCATTAAAGTTTTTACCATGTTCACAGCATACATGCTTTATATCTGCATTTAGTGCTAATATAAGGCTATCAAATAATGCTAAGAACTTGTTTAAAAAGAATTGAAAAACATGTATGGACGAGAATAAGTGGAAAAAAAACTTTGAAAAGTAGAAATTATAGACGTAAAGTTAAATTGCATTGTAACTACGATACTTCTAAACTTAACACACATATTGATGATTTGCTTACAGAAACAACGACATCTCCATTAGCCAGTTCTACGACTTCAAATTCGTGCGTAGATACGGAGATGAAAGTTAAAAACAATTCTGGAACCGCTTATAGCCAGGAACAGGCAGCAAAGGCAGTGGTCCAACCATGCAAGATGATACGCAGTACAGGAAATTTTCGCAGTATATTGAATATACCAAATATTACTTTACACCCGTTCATTACTAAAACACTAAGTGGTTTTTTATAGCTCATTATTGCATGCATTATCCTTCTTTATTTAGCTTATACCATCAATAAGAAGAAACAAAAAAAGAAATTGTTCTTGAAATAAATCGGAAATATACAGTTTATAAATGCAGCATAATAGCATTAGCAGTGCCAAAATCGAGCTATCAAAATTGACAGTTGTGTTGAGGTGCATTAATATAGCATTACTAATGCTATTTACGAGCTGTCACTTCTGCACTGTATAAGCACGTTATTTTGCCTTTCTTAGCATTATATTAGCATTATATCTGAATATAGAGCTTCAAGACATTTAAGTGCTGCTTTATATGCAGATATAATGCTGATATATTGCCACTTTTAGTGCTTAATGGTTACTTGGGTTACCCGATCAGCTGTTATTACACAGAGAACCAAAAGATGATGCTTGGGACCAGCATACATCCTCAATGTGTAAAAACTGGTGATCTCAAACCAAGTCAATATCGGCGCCGGCCTCGCCCGAATGCAGGTCAAGTAGGGAATGGGTAGGAATATGTTGACGTGATACTCGCTTTATTGGAAGCCGATAACACCTCTGCACTCCCACGAGAGATCACTGGGATCAGTCTTGGTAAAAGTCATGCTCATTAGATTCAAAAGCGTGGATTTTCAGGCAACATAACATTGACTACCTAAATTTCATGCGAAAATCAAATGATAACTCATGACAACAAACGTAACCAGAAGAATGAACGTAAAATTTTCAAAATGGTTTGATATTCATTTATGTAAACAAGTTCATCTTCAAAACGAATTTCAAAATATCAGAAATGAAATTCAATCAACCACAATGAATATCAATTACCCGTCAGGATCAGAAAAATGCAAGGGCAGCCCGCCCAGGGTATTCTTGCACAACATTGCTAGCATCTATTCCTCTGGGACGATGATGACGGCCCTGATTGTTCCATGTTTGGACTATGATTCAAAATCACTTAATAATAAAAAATCATCACAAGAGGTGATATTCAGATTTCATCAAATGAAATTCATGCATCCGATTTATTCTCTGTACAGAGATGCACATTAAAGTTATTCCAATTTTGGCACCGATTTGAACCAACAGTAGGGATGCTGTTGGGGTCACTTACAGGTGTGAGTAGTTTATTTCAATGGAATAAAAGAATACGTTAAAACATCTAGTTTGAGAACCGATTAAAACCAACAGTAGGGATGCTGTTGGGGCCACTTACAGGTGTGGATGGTTTATTCCACCAGAATATAAAAATATGTTATAACATCGAGTTTGAGGACCGATTTAAACCAACAGTAAGGCTACTTTTGGGGCCACTCACAAGTGTGGGTGGTTTATTTCAATGGAATACGATAAAACGTTTAAAACATCGACTTTGAGGACCGATTTAAACCAAGAGTAGGGATGCAGTTGGGGCTACTCACAAGTGTGGATGGTTTATTTCACCAGAATACAAAAATGTGTTATAACATCGAGTATGAGGACTGATTTAAACCACCAGTAAGTATGCTGTTGGGCTACTCACAAGTGTGAGTGGTTTATTTCAATGAAATACAAGAATAATATGTGCCTGATCGTATACTACCGTTCAAATGCCCTCCGCTCGTTTTCAAACTTACTTCTTTCAATTTTCAAAGCCTGTCGTTACTCTATACGGATCTATCAATACACTTTCTCTTCATGTCTATTTGTTCTAGCAATAAAATAACCGTCCGCTCCTAGCGCTTCGTATGGAGATGAGAAATTATCTGCTTCTGCTAACTTCATCAAAGATCGTTACTTCCGCGCTGGGGAGAATACAAAAAATAACAATCAAAAGTGTACAAGAATACGTTAAAAACGTTGAGTTTGAGGACCGATTTAAACCAACAGTATGGAGGATATTCGGGCCACGCACAAGTGTGGGTGGTTTATTGCCATGGAAATCAAGAATACGTTAACAACATCGATTTTGAGGAAGGATTTAAACCAACAGTAGGGATGTTGTTTGGTCCTCTCACAAGTGTGGGTGGTATACTTCAATGGAATACAAGAAAATGTTTAAAACATCGAATTTAAGGACCGATTTAAACCAATAGTAGGGATGTGGTTGGAGCCACTCACAAGTGTGGATGGTTTATTTCACCAGAATACAAATAAAGTGTTATAACATCGAGTTTGAGGACCAATTTAAACCACCAGTGAGGGTGCTGTGGGGCCACTCACAAGTGTTAGTGGTTTTTTTCAATGAATTACAAGAATACTTTTAAAACATCAAGTTTGAGGACCGATTAAAACCAACAGTATGGATGCTGTCGGGACCACTCACAAGTTTGGGTTGTTAATATAAAAATACCTTAAGTCACACAGCATTAACACATCTACACTAGCTGGAATCACCCTCCCTGTAGCCGTTAAGCAGAGCACTTTCTTTATGATTGTTTTTTGTAGTGAAAATAATAATGACTTAGGAAAATTGTGAAAATTGTCGAAAAAATGAATTTTAAGCAAATGTAATTTTCTCAGCGAATAACGGTCAAATTTGGGAATTTGATACACCGTTAGGAAGGTTATTGTCTAAACTTCAAAATGGGTATATTGTTGAGGCTACACGTTTGGTTAAAATTAGTATCTAACGGATCTTCATAATACATTTGAAGATTAACTCCATTCAGTTATTTTATGGCCCTGTTTTTTGTTTTACAAAAATTAGTTCAAATCGTACTCTCATTTATGAGTATGAGCATGATTGACTGTGCCGTAAGAATGAGGTGCAATATGCTATGATTTTACTCAAAGCGTTGATTCTATGCCTCGGTACTTTTTTGTTCCCTATAATCTTATCTGAACGTACAAGTCTCTGATATGTTAATCTTGAAATCAATCTGAACTACAAATTAATTAAGTTTACCTTGTTGGGTGACAGCTTCATTTTCTGCATCCCATTTAAATAACAGTTTCTGACGATGGTAATAAATTAAGCCTTCATTTTTTTCTGTTTTTGAAAAACTTATTTTCTTGCTCTTGTATCTCGTCAAACTTGGAGCACAATACCAGATTATTCTTCAAATGTAAACAAGCTTTTTAACATTTTTTAAGAGTGTTACTCAGAACTTAACGTGTACTTCAAAAAGTAGGAAAGTAGTTCAACATAGATATATTGTGAACTTTTGCGCTGATTAAAAGTGAGATTAGTACTTTGATTGTACTTTGTGCTAGAGATTTTTTGAAGTTCAAAGCCATTTCTCAACTATGAACATATGAACTGGAAGGTTGTGTTGAATAGGAACAAGAAACTTTTCTTGAACATTCAAGTTGCTTTTAATGTTTATCACATTTTAAAGAAAATTTACTTCTGCTTATTCGTAAACATTGGGTCTTGTTGAACTCCTATTAAATACATCATAAATCCGATAGCTTCAAGCACCTTTCGAAGAATGCAGCTGCCAATGTTGCAGCTCTGATTAAACTTTTTCATCAATAAGGGGCCAATCACTTATTAAATAACGTTGTATGGAGTTTAGTGGAGTTTGTCGTAACGAATAATTCGTATAAATACGTCAGATCATCTCAGATAGGTACTGAATATTGTGCTGAGGATAGCATAGGAGTCTAAGGCCATCTATTCGGACATAACGCATTGTATGGGCAATCTTTCCTGTACTCATAACGTTTAATCGCAAGTAACATTGCCAAAACCATCCAGCTTTATTAAGTTTTATTAAAGTTTTATGAAAGCCACTAGAAATCAATTTTGATTTATTATGGCACTAAGAGGTGCCAAAAAGGTTCAAATTTTAGTAAACCTACACAGCTTCCTTACAACGATCTTAAAGCCTAGTCTTCTAAAGTACCTTTTGCTTCTATCAAAGGTTTTATTTTGACTTTATGAACTTGTAAAATGCTGTTTTAAAATGCCGTTTTAGGACTCATTCAAATTATCTTATTTTAGTCAGTTGAAAACACATTTTAAAACCCTTTTGCCTCCAATAAATATATTAAACGGCAAATTGGCATTGATGAAAATCACCAAATGACCAAAATAGTTTTATTATAGCTATTGCGAAGATAATTTGAGGCAAAACTGTGATTTCTTCCAATCGCCATATTGAAATATATAAAATAATTGAAATCTGGAAAAATAAATACACCAAATTTTAAATGTAATGCAAATGAACTGTAGATCAGAGACAAATTTTTGCATTCTTTTCGATAACCTTATAGAATTCCATAAATTTTCAGGAAATTCATGATCAATTTATAGAATATATTTGTTTCAATTTTGTTTTTGTTGATGTAAACTCGCATAATCTCCGAGGCGCATTTATTTTCGGCTCTTATCGTACCAATATTCACCATAAAATTAAATGCGCATATGATTTGGAGCATGATACGCAACGAAACAACTCAATTTGTTATGAATATTTTGCTATCAAACAAAGTTTCCCGCAACACTAGAGCTTTTTTCTTAGATATTATTTACTGTTAAATGAATCAGAAGAGCAGAGAATCGAACAAAGCAGAACAACAAAAACCAATCACCGTGAAGTTTGACAGCTGTGGCCATTTAGCCCTATGCTGGTTTTGATGGCAGTCAATATGTTTTATGAAGGTTCTGAAGTGGTCATAACATCTTTCACTAGAAAATTTTCAAAATCTTTATGGTCTTGTAAAAGTTAATTTGCTTTCACAACCGTCTATTGAGAAGGCCACTTTGTACACATTTCGGCTTTAAAAATGCATAGAGGAAGATTTCGCAAACAAAACAGTTTTGAATATAGTTTATCGACAAAGCCGGGGGAGTGCTATACGGCTGAGATAAAACTAAAAATGTTACTTGGGATGTTTTCTGGTTTCTTAAATTATATTTCAAAGAGTTTATCGGATTTCAATATAAAAATTGAATGTTGATCTGAAAATTTATGCTTGACCATCTTCAGTGGTGGTCTATTTCCGGAATAACGTTATATTTGAATAGAACTGGCTAAAATAGACCAATTTTTCGTTCCCCACAACGGTGTTGTATTTCTTGTTGATAAACTTGCCAATACGTGTCATCATTACAATAATGCAACATCAGAGATCAGAAGTTTTCTTTTTTGAAATATCGCAGATTTTTCGCAAATTGTTTGCCATGGAATGGTTTGACCAAATAATTTTTGCAAGTAGAGCGTTTTTGGCAGACGACGAGGAATACTTCCGCTTTCGTTTGGCTGAAGGTGAGTGAATAAATGAATGCATTTCAAATAAACGATATTTGTCAATGCTGATTTGTAGTTTGGTAGCGGAAAAACAAGAATCGAAACGGAGAGAGTCACGTCCTGGAAGACACCCCACATCGGCCGTGATTTCCGTGCCGGTCATCAGAAGCTAGTGCAGGACTACTTTAGCGTCACCCCAACGTACGACCAAAGTGCTCAAATTAAAGTTGAGCACTCGACATTCACTACGAGGTGAGAATGTAGTTCACATCCCCGCGGTGCACCTTGGAAACGTTAAGCTCTCCTTAGCGGCTAAACGAGCTATGGAGTGAGCGCCAATCAAACCCCGGGATGGATGCCAGTATAACCCCAATTATGGCAACTGGCTGCAAAAACAATAATGAGTGGTACCATTGTATTCGGGCTGGCTCCTGTGTCGTCTCTCTCAACACTGCCGGGTGACACCGAGCAGTAAATGGCGAGGTTCCCGAGGCACAAGTTGTCTCCGTCCCACTAAAACCTTGGCAGACCTCCAGTACGTTCCATTCTCCACCGCCCGACCTCGCGAGTGTAGGCTCATGATGACCCTCTACCTGTCTTACGTTGATCCGTCTCTGAACACGGTTCACCATGAAGGGATGTGTCAACCCTCAGATGGCCTCCCTGCTCGCATAGACAACCATGGGATCACAATAGCGACTACTTCACGTGGGCTTCGAGAGCAGCTGGAGGGGGACCCAACAAAATGGACGAATCCAAGAAAACCCGGAGAAAGCGAATCCTTTCGCTAAAGGCGAAGTACCGAGGTGCCAGCCGCGTAAAACGGTGGGATCTGGCGTGAGCGACACGTGCGGTAGGGCTACGGTATCGGAAGCAGGTGTCACTAAGCTAGGCGTGATCATGGATGAGCGAGTACTCATCCGGCCCATGGATAGGATGCGAGAAATCCCTCCTAAAGTATTGGAGGTGTCGGTGCAGTTGGACGCGATCATTGACTTAACTTCATCGCGTAACAACATAGTGAAGAACCTCAAACTGAGCCTCCTTAAGCAAAGCAAGGCAGTGCAGGCTGCATGCAAGGAGAGGAAAGAGCTGAAGGCGAAAGAGCAGTGTTTGATGAGTGATATGCAGTGTTATAGGATCATTGTTTTCGTATTACCCACTCGCAAGGCGGTCAGAATTAGTAGGAACCTAAATCCTCCAAGTCATAGGCGTAGCCAGGATTTGAAATAGGGTGGGGCAAGATATTTTATTTAGAGAGAGAGAGAGAGAGAGAGAGAGAGAGAGAGAGAGAGAGAACACATACCATTTTGCAACAGCTAGAACAGGAATCGAGCCCTTACTTTGTGACAATCCGCCTGATTCTCTTTTCTACGCTTACCCAAAGTACTTTACAATACCCGTCAAATTTTGGCAATAACATTCGACAATTCTAAGCTTGTTCTGGTATTTAAAAAATAAAACAAAAAGGATTTTCAAAACACTAGGTTTTCCATATGTTTTAAAATCGAACCGCTCTAAATAGCAACTACGATAAAATCCAGCGGATACTGTCATGTGTCGATATATTCACTTTACAGTCGTGTTGGATTTTTGTAAAGGATAACCACCGAGTTTGTTCACAGTTTGTACTGAAAATGTACTTTTATACTTTTCAGAAAGCTACCTTCGTACTCAATGCCACCCGCGTAACTGTCTAAAACACGAAGCATTTATTGGCACAAAAAGAAAAAAATCAATGATTCCAGCGCACCCGAGGAACAATACCAACATGTATGAGTACGATTGAAGAGAAGCAGCAATTGGTTGACCTTCATGAAATTCATTTCGTGCACTGTAAAAAGAAGTGTAATGATAGCATTTCACCAGATGACAAGCATTAAGAATGTTTCGTACAATTGACGAGACATTTGTTCTATGTACAAAATCCATGTTTACGAAACGAGTGAAAGCTAATTTACGAAAATAAACTTTCAGTGTATATATTGACAAAGCAACACTGCAAAAACACCGTTTTCCTTCCATATAAACAGAACTATGTGGGTCTTCACAGATTGCCTGTCAATATGCAAAATTTGGATCACGTCTGTATTGAGTTATCTTAAATAATATTAATCCATCAAATGTATCACGAAACATAGCGATTGATTGAGCGATAGGATCGAGTCTCTCCCGTTTGGTGCTAAACCTGGACATCAATCTATATATATATATAACAGAGTGGCATACGTAAGACCGCGCATAACTCGAGAACGGATCGTCCGATTTAAGTTGCTTTTTTTTTGTTCTGTTCGGCTACGCCCAAGGAACATTTATAGAAAGAGAAAGTTGGACAAATTTATGGGGAAAATGAAAACTTCGAAATGATAGATTTTCAATACATTATGTATGGTATTTTTTCGTTTTGATCGAGTTATCCTTGACATGCAGCGGAGTTGACAGGTGTCCTTATTATTCTGCTTTTGGTTAATGTTCGTGGTCCAGCTTCGTTCGAGTCGTTTCGGACTGTGGGTGATCTACTATGTGCGGCATATCGAGAGGCCTGTCAGCGGTTGCAATTGTTAGAAAACGACACACATTGGGATACAACACATGCCAATGCCATTGTTACTGTACCTGCAATCAAATTCGTACCCTGTTTGCGATCATCATCTCGGCATGTTTTCCATCAAATGTAGTCGAATTGTGGAACAAATACAAGGATGACATGGTTGATGATATTTTACATCGAGCTCGCACAACCACTGTGAATTACGAGCTGGAAATTAACAATGAGATGCGCAACGAGGCGCTGATTTTGGTCGAATACATGTGTTTACTCATGTGCGGCAGTGACTCCTCAGCAAGAGGACGTATACGACACTTTGATGAAAGCGATTGACGACTGAAATGGAGGCGTGTTCTTCATCAATGTACCTGGCGGAACTTGCAAAAAGTACCTTATTTCATTATTATTGGCTTGGGTTCGCCCATGATCAGATATTGCGATGGCGGTTGCCTCTTCAGGGATTGCAGCCACATTGTTGGAAGGCGGTCGAACGGCTCAATCTGCGTTGAAGCTGCCGTTGAATCTCCAACTGACAGACGAATCGACATGCAACATTTCGAAGAATTCGGCAAGGACGAAAGTGTTGCAGTGTTGTAAGATCATCATCTGGGACGAATGCACAATAGCACACAAACGAGCATTGGAGGCACTCGATCGAACTATGCAAGATCTGCGCAGTAACTCGAGACCTTTTGGAGGCGCAATGATTTTGTTGCCAGGTGATTTTCGACAAACACTACCTGTCATTTCACAAGCCTTAAGCTTTCGTATTTGGGGAGATATATAAAGAAGCTACAGTTGACGAGAAATATCTGAGTTACCTTGCAAAACGATCCGTGTGCCGAGATTTTTTCGAATCAATTGTTGGCGATTGGCAATGGATTGATTTCGTTCCCGCCGAATGTCTGCCGAATGTCATCCAGAATTATGAGAACCACGATTGGTTAAGTGCACGTGCGAAAAATAAGTATGCCGGGGATTTGAATTTCGTAATTCAAAATGTAATTCCTGGACAATTACATTCATTCAACTTAATTGATTGTGTGACTAATCCGAACGAAGTAACCAATTATCCAACAAAATTCCTGAATTCATTGGATTTACCAGGATTACCACCATATAATTTACGACTGAAGATTGGATCTGTTATCATCATGCTCCAGAATCTCAATCAACCGAAATTGTGTAATGGAACAAGATTGGTCGTTAAGCAACTCAAGAATAATGTCATTCAAGCAATGATACTCAAAGGCAAATTTGAGGCGAAGAAGTGCTCATTCCAAGAATTCCACTTATTTCAAACGATTTACCTGTTGATTCAAACGAATACAATTTCCAGTTCGCTTTCAATTCGCCATGACAATCAATAAATCACAAAGTCAATCTTTGAAAGTGTGCGGGATTAACCTCGAATGTCCATGCTTCTGGCATTGTTGTTTATTAATCTTTGTTTATTTACGCGCCGGATAATGGAACAAAGAATGAAGTCTACCACAAAGCACTGAATTGAACTGGCGCAAGATTCTGTCAACCGGTACAAGCATGTAAATAAAGCATATAAATTCAAACAAATTCGAAAAGTGTTTAATTCAATCAATATCTAAAATTCAAGTTTCGTAATCTGTTATCGATCGCGAATGAACGATAAAAAAAATTGAGGTGACAAACAAGCCAAGCCTGGCTTAAAGTCACTTAAAAATAAAATTAAATCATGAATGTTCGGAATCATTTGAATCCTAAAATCGGTTAAAGCGGAACAAAGTTCGCCGGGTCAGCTAGTAGAAGTATAAAGTTACAAGAAGGCACGATCTACGCACTCTTATTTTTACCAAATCCCTAAATCCCAATTTTAAATGGATTCGCATAGATTGTTCTTAAGAAGCTTCTATAGGATTGGTACAGTTGTAAAAATTGGAAGTTTACAAAAAAAAGCTTCGAGCATAGGCTGTGAAAGGTTGTGTCGATGCTTTATTACCCACTAGTTTGCTATCCGCCATGGCGCGTTTCGTATTGTTTCGGTTATCTATTATTCGGCGATGTGAGTAATCGAGTGAGCTCAGAAAAATAAACAACAAAAATGCTTCCTGGTGAGATGTGGGGATCACACGGGCTAGTGGTCGGTGGGGGATCACAATTAATTGTGATCCATAATATTGGTTTACCATGCTCGCCGTACCACCATATCCTGGAGCAAGTAAACCACTATCCCATATATTTGGCTCCAATGTAGGATCGCGTTTATTTGACCTGCATTCGGACGAGGAAGGCGCTGGTTATTACATTAGTTTGAGATCACATTGTTTTTTTTTACATTGAGAATGTATGCTAGTCCTCAGCATCATCTGGTGAGTCTCTCTAGTGGTATAACAGCTCATCTGGCAACAACGAAGTAGCAGCCTCGGGTGGTCAACCATGTTTATTATCGACATCAATGGATAAAATCTTTGAATATGATAAAACAACTGCAACTTTTCGCTCTGATTAGCATGCTGTCTTGTCTCTGAAATTCGGATAAGAGTCCCCAGGTAATCAATAAGCAGTTCCAAAGCGTGTTATCGGCAGCCTATCAAGCATTTAAGTCACCTTAAATGCAACATAAATACCGCATTTGGCCCAATATACGGCTGTTTTACTGCAATGCTATGATAATGCTTCATTAATGCTATTTTGCACTCGAAATGCGACACATAGGCTACAAGCATTTCAATAGCATTTGAAAGCCGCAACACTACTACAGATGGGGCTTCAGGGATTGTCGAAAAACACAGAGTAGTGCAAAAATAGGCAAGTGCTTCACCCGAATTTCAAGTGTGCGTCTCCTGTTTCCGAAGAGCGCACAAAAACGAATGTGCGAGAGATGCTCGTAGCAGCACGAGAGACAGATTGCCGCACATGCATTACTCTTTCCGAGACAAAGAGTAATACACAGTGCTCTGCTCAGTGCTTTACTCTGTGAATTGGCTCATGCTCTGGTAAATGGTATACCATGGTAAAAACCATAGCAAAGTGAAAATTGTTGATGCTAGTAACAAAGCGTTAAGAAATGGCGAATCAGCAGAGGGAAAATTTAATTAAAATCCTTTTTCACAAACTAGTCGGGCCTGCCGCCGTGTCTGTTTTTTTGCACTTGCGTTTGCACAGAGACAACAAGGGAGAGTGCAATCATCAACGTCCAAGGAGACGAGAGCTAATTTGAAATGAGATGTGCGGCTTTGAGCGCCCGGCACAACAAGGGTGCACGGGAGTACAGATGAAACTTTCACGTCTCTTTGAAATTTAATGTGCTGTCTCGTAGCAGCGCGTGCTGCACTCAAAGAGATTTGAGTCGCACCTTATCCCTGGATAGTTTTCAAGATGCTGATATAATGCTAATATAATGCTTGTAGCATCTGAAATGCGAATTTAGAAATGATTTACTGTATATACTAATGCTTATTGGTTAACTGGGTCGTTTCGTCTCGCCCGTAGAATATCATTTGTTATAAAATTTTACTATTTAAAAAAAATTATGGATGTCCACTTTTTGCGCTTTTTTGCTACATCTTGTCACAAAATCGAGGCAACTTCGCGCCTTTTTATTGAGGCAAACGGGCAATCTATCAAACATTAACACTAAATAAAAAAAAATTGAAACAAACATTAAAATTCTAAGACTTGATTCAAAAGTTAGGAGGGGGCAACGGCCCCCCTCTGCGCCCCCTTGGCTTCGCCTATGCTCCAATCCAAACTGTAGATGAGTAGAAGCCAGGAGCAAATAGAGCATGAGCATGATTGACCGCCCACGGATGCAATTCCGTTATTGCCAGATCAGCTGTATTTGCACAAAGAACCAACATACATCTTCAATGTGCAAAAACTGGTAACCCATTATAAAGCAATACCGGCGCCGGCCGTGTTCGAATGCTGGTCAAGTAGGGAATGGGATGGAACGTGTTGACATGATACTCGCTTTTTAGGAAGCCGAGAAATCCTCTGCACTTCCACGAGAAATCACTGGGATGTTGGATAGTTGGGGAAAGGTTAGCAGCCGGGTTCGTTTTGGTTAACGATATGAAAATATGTAGCACTTTTCGCCAAAAGCAATGGTCCGCTCCAATGTTACTGAAACGAGACAAGTATAACTAAAAACAAAACAAACAACATAAAACAGGATATTGATATTGTCTTCAAAATATGGTAGAAACAAATTATTTGTTGCTTTGCAAACCAGCTCTCCTCGATATTCTAGATGGCCAAGTCCTGGTGGACTGCAGCTGCTGCCGTCGGCACTCGTCCACATCAACCCGGCCGTCGCCGACGTGTCGGAAACCCTTCCGGTAGTAACATGATATCTGTGTTTAATACATTCTTCTTGCACTGATTAATTTAGAAACTAATCCTGAACACCGAACCTAAATTCACTTTGGCACGGTTGTGGCATTTATGAGTAGAAGGCAGGAGCAAATAAAAGATAAACTCGCTAGATAGAAAACTGAATTGTCTATGCCTAGGTTTCATATTTGAAATATTTTTAGATATGGAATGGCTACAGATCCCAAGGTGTTCAGTAGGCTAAGAATTTAGGGTTCAGACAACAATTTAAGACAGTAAATGTGCTAGAGTTATTAGAATTAGAGGTTCCGACTAAGTTTTGTTCGGATACAGTAAAATTTTTGATCAAGAAACGAAGAGTCGTTGTGAAAATATCACCAATAATCTCATGTCACTAAAATCTTTTTTCTCTTCTTTTTTTATGCTACTAACTCTATGCTGGCGGTTTTGCAACCACTACGGCCCTGGGTGGTCACGAAGTTCAAGCACCAAATCAACCAGCCCCGGACGCGGTTTGGTAGCCGAGAATTGCGGTGGAATGAATCGATAAAAGTTAAATGATCTTCTCTACCATGGCTTACATGCAGTTTTTGTACGGAAAGGATCCAAAGACTGCACATAAAGAGAAGTAGCATCAGTTCTGTATCAGTCAGTATATAAGAAATCAAACTGAAATCAAATAACACAGAAATGTTATTAACAACATACATGTTTTTAAAGGGAACGTACTTAATTTATCATAAGCACATTTAACATTTCAGGTCATTTTGTAGTAACGCGGCCAACTCATTCCAAGAGCTCTACAAACACCTTACCCCAACCTATTCCTTACCCAAGTAACATTGCCAAAACCATCCAGCTTTATTAAGTTTTATTAAAGTTTTTTGAAAGCCACTGGACATCAATTTGGTTTGATTATGATACCAATAGGTTTCAACTTTCAGTCAAGTTTATGAGAACCTACACAGCTTCTTTACAGCGATCTTAAAACCTTGTCTTCTAAAGATCCTTTAACTCCTATCAACGGTTTTATGTTGACTTTATGAACTCATAAAATGCTGTTTTGAAATGCCGTTGTAGGACTCGTTAAAATCATCTTATTCTGGTCAGTTGAAAAAGCATTTTAAAAACATTTTGCCTTCAGTAAATGCATTAATTTCAAATTGGCATTGATGAAAGTCACCAAATGACCAAATGGTTTTATAGTAGCCAATACCCAAGCAACACATGCAACATCGTTAAAAAAATGTATTTCATTTTCTTGTTAATAATACGACTATGAACAGGCACAGGAAACAAATGCTGTTGCTTCAGAGCTGATTTAATGTTGCAAGGGACACTTTAAATTGCACTAACGTTGCAAAATATTCAAATTTGACACAATCATCAACATTGAATTATGATCTCAAGTCAGCTGGACTTTGTTTGTTTCAAATAAATTTCTCTTTGGGTATGTATAACTTGTTGATGTCAGGAATTTTATTGCAACATAATCTTAAAATACAATCTTGTTTCATTTTAGTATTATGAACCTATAAGTTACCAAAATCCGGATTGTAACTATCTCACGTTCTGTGAAAATATGTTGTAATAGATATGCAACCATCTAGTAACTAGTATGGCTTCCAGGGACCATGTCACAGCGATGTTACAAACCAAATCTAAAATACTATTAGTAAAATCTTACAAAAAGCGGAGAAATATAACCGCGAAATAAAGTGATATTGTGAACATTTCAGAAGAGTTCCAGCTTATTTGTTTCTAATTTGCAAAACATGATTTACGATTAATTCGTTGTGCTTGATAAGTCCAACGAATTTATCCAACAATTTAATGCTAGACTTCTAGCATATAAAGCATGATAGCGTATATTTAATCTTGGTGGAATGTCGTGGTCCATATACTTTCTAACGTCTTTCATATTAGAAAAATATGAATGCTATGTTCACTGATAATATTCTAATAACTTTTATTCATTAAACGTTTTTTATCATTCACCCATATGGTTCGCAATTGAAAGCTATTTTTTTATAAGTAGAAATTATGTCATCAAAGTTTCTGGTAAAACCTGCATTGGTCATTCAATTAAAACATCAAAAGTGCAATTGCTTTCCAGAGCCATTGCTTAGAAGCTTTGAATTCGAAATGCGACATCATTTTATTAAAAAATCT
Organism: Aedes japonicus; assembly: GCA_034211315.2. Classification (NCBI taxonomy): domain Eukaryota; kingdom Metazoa; phylum Arthropoda; class Insecta; order Diptera; family Culicidae; genus Aedes; species Aedes japonicus. Next base: position 94,904 of record JASCZW010005980.1, on the reverse strand, counting down.
CAGTTGAATAAAAACCCTTCTTTCCATAAGCCAAATCAAGAGGGCTTAATTTCTTGTCAGTCAATCCACAGAAATACACCTACGCCATTAACGATAAATGATTTTTACTATTACGCGTATAACTTCATAGGGAATGAATTAGAAAACATACTATGGCAATAAACAAACGAACGCGCTCGATAGGATGGTGAAAATTGATAGAGGATGATACAACACCAAACAAGCCTATTGGTATCCATCATAAAGAATGTTAAAAGATACTTGTTACTAAGACTTGTTTTTATTTTATTTCCTTGGTCAAATATTCATGAGAGAGCTAGTGCAGCTAGTCTATTTGCATCGTTTGAAAACAAAACGGTAAACTATTGAAACCGGAAGAAACATTGCCTGAAATTTGGATTTATTACTCAATCGTCTCAAAAATTACACTTTCTTTGATGCAGTTCTTTTGACAACTGACATTTAACACAAATTTGCGCTCACACTGTACGCATGCAATGCTTGTTTCAAATCATGCATTTGCAACATGATTTTGGCGTAACTCATAACGTGACATTTTATAAACAATACATACAAGTTCATGTATGTAAAACATCGTTGCGGTAAGGTTGCAGTTCAATAGGAAAAACTAAGATTAATATTATTAAATCTGCAACGTTTTACATACATGTTGTATACTATGCACGCTGCAATGCAAAAATGATACAGTATGGCGACGTTGAAATGAATATCTTGGTAACAGTCCAGTGTTTTGAGATTAAAAGAAATAAGCCGTACACCGCCGATCAAAATTATCTTTATATTGATAACATCGATTGGTTGAGCAAAAATTTCAACATGAAATTTGTCTACTCTTATTTCACAATTAGAAAATCTTTGGATTGTTGAACAGCCATTATCTTTTCTTCAATCTAGATTTAGGGTATCTATCGAAGAAAAGGATGTACGAAATGTCAACCAGAAATGCCCCTTTTAAATTGTACGATGAGATGAAGCTTTTGAATGTTACTTGTTTCATATAAATAGCAAAGTTTCATTGCTGATCAAATGGAAAAATGACTATTGTTTCAGGTTTGAACAAACAAACTTTTATAAATTATTATTAATCTTAAAACGCTTCTTTATTTCAAACCCGTCATACATGATTTAATTGTTTTCATTCTTAAATTAATATTTGTTGTTCCTATTTTTCTTGATGAAAATAGTTACAGCTACTATTGAATTCATAGACATTTCTTTAAGCTCACAAATAGTTTTTGAAAACAATTATTAATTAAAACACATATGTCGAAAAAGATTTTTTTAAACGCAAAATTTTACTCATTTTGTTAGCCTACGAATTCAGTGAGTTCAGTGAGCCTATCCATTAAAGTCGCTTTTTGTTATATTTTCTTTTTAGATCAATGCTTTTTTTGTATTTGTTTTTCAAAGGCATGAATGCTCGTCTTTCCATAATTCAAATACATTTTATAAACATTTTATAAACAGATTTCCGCACCTTGTTTGAGTGTTATTTGAGTGAGTGCAAGTTTTACTTGAATGATTCTCTTTAATTGGCTGGCCAATTAAATCAATTTTATAGCAGCAGCTCTTTCACAGTAACTGGAAAACAGTTGTGTACAATTAAATTGACAACCTGTAAAATAGTGGTGCCTAGCTCAGAAAGTATATTTAACTTTATTATGAGACTCTAGGCTTTCGATGATTGTTCATATTTTGATTTACGCTTATTGTGTACGAATTGTCAATAAACTTACAACCTGCGATGTAGTTTTTTTTATATTCTCAGCCGCCATGATAAATTATATGATGAAATCATGCATAGACAAATGAATTCATGTTTTTGCATTATGATTAAGATTTGATGACTCAAATTAAACATATTTTATTTGTACATGGTAGACAAGCATAAAACAATCAAATTTGGAATCTTTAATTCAAAATATCATTTGAGAACTACTTTTTCAGAAGAACTAAAAAGGACATTTTTTAAGCATTTCTTAAGCGCATTATATTTTTCGAAGTGAAACAGCGTATTTCACCATAAATCTGATTTCGTTTAAAAAATTGACGTTAAGATGAGAAATTTCAAAGCTCTAATTATTATTAATAAAAATACTCATTTTTAAGACTGCACACCAGTGAAAACAATGTTCATTTTTTGAAATATAATGGCACCTCATCTGCAACCGGTTATGAACTGAAAACAAATATTTATGGTGAACGACAGACTCGCGTATTTATCATATTATATTAAAACATCCATGAAACGTATCAATAGCTCGCTAGGAACATGATTATCATTCAACATGTCAGATTACGGTATCAGTGCCATAAGTTTCGTGGAGCTTTTTGTTAACACGTTTGGTACTCAGATAATATGTTGCAAATAGACTCCACCTCTTGCGCTTTTCTGATTGCAATGCAGTCACGCGTTACGTCGTAGTTGCCTTATATTTCAAGCATATTTTGTCTCAAAAAAGCCAACGTTGCTTCATTGAAACAACTTGTGTTACTTGGGTAACGAAGATAAATTGGCTTTTTGCTAAAACAGGATTTTTTTCCAATCGCCATATTGAAATATATGAAATAACTGAAATGTGGAAAAATAAATACACTAAATTTTATATGTAATTCAAGTAAACTGTAGATCAGATATCAATTTTGTCATTCATTTAGATAACCTTATGGAATTCCATACATTTTCTGGAAATTCATGATTAATTTATCGAATATATTTGTTTCAATTTTGTTTTTGTTGATGTAAGCTCGCATTCTTTCCGAGGCGTATGATACGCTATGAAGAAACTCAATTGGTCTTGGATATTTTGCTATGAAACATAGTTTCCCGCAACGCTAGAACTTTTTTATTCACTGCTTAATGAATCAGAAGAGCTGAGAATCGAACAAAGCAGAACAACAAAAACCAACCCCGATATCACCGTGAAGTTTGACAGCTGTGGCCATTTGGCCCTACGCAGGTTTTGATGGCAGCCAATAGGTTTTATGAAGGTTCTCAAGTGGTCATAACATCTCTCACTAGAACATTTTCAAAATTTCTATGGTCTTGTAAAGGTTTTTTTTAATTTGTTTTCGCAACCGTCTATAGAGTGGGCCACTTTGTACACATTTCGGCTTTATAGCTGCATAGAGGAGGTGTTGGTGGACGAAACAGTTATAAATGTAGTTTTATCAACAAAGTCGGGAGGAGTGCTATTCTGCTGGAATAAAACTAAATGCGTTACTTGGGATATCCTCTCCCATGGCGTTTAAGTAGTTCGCATAGACACCTTCGCCATTACCCTTTCCTAACTCTCGGTTTTGGATTGACTTGCGCTCTCATTGACCCACCAAACGCTGCAAAATGAAAATGAAAAAATTAAAAACGAAATTAAGTCACGTTAGTTAATGTAAAACATTATTATTGTTTTTTAAGATAGGTATAAACAAGGAAGGATAAACTAAATAATGTAACTAGCAAAACCTTAAAACTGAAAACTCATTTTGTGCTCTGAAAAAAATGACTTCCCAGTAAGTGGATTACTCAGCGCCATTTTTTCCCACCAGCGTATTATGCGTAATAATTCATTGACACATGAAAGATATGTTTCGGCGAAATAAGAGTAAAACCAAACAGACAGCTCAGCCCGACGACCACAGCAACAGCAACAGCAGCCGAAGCAGTGCTTTATGGCGTTGTGGCAAGTGTGAACAAGAACTGGTGGAGACAGCCGTGTTCAATGAACCGACATCATACAGAATATGTGTGATCGGCAGCACGGTATTCACTGACACCGACGATGACGATACCATGTTCTTCGCTTTGCTGTCTCTCTCTCTCTGTGTATATGTTTGTTAAAATCGTCATAAATTATGAAAATGTTATAATTTATATCTTTTCGATTAATTCTATTTAAAAAGTTCTCTCGCTTTTTTGCACATAGCGCACTCTACGACTGAATCGGATTGCCTCCAATATCATCGTCGTCATCATCAGGGAAGGAGAGCTTCATCAAAAGATTTATTCTCAGCTTTTCATTTTTTTTTTTTTGCTCTGTTGCGGTACTGTCTGCCCTGTGCCGCCACCGTCCTTGTCGCAGAACTCAACTCAATGTGATTTCAAAATTTTATACACACATATTGATTGGAGATTATTGGACCCGATACTCTCATACATAACACGAGATGCATTGACAAAGAGCATTAAATCATTGGAGGAATGACGAAAATGGAAGAATTATTGCCATAAATTAACGAAGAGGGATTTTCGGGTGGGAGAGGAGAGGCAGAGGAAGGGTGTCGCCTCATGGCTTTATGGGATCAAGTTGCGAGGAGAGAGAGAATGATATTGTTTGATAGTGAGCATATATATCGTTTGAATTATTGCTATTGCTAAACTATTTTGGGAATTGCAAATCTCTTTATCACATCATTTCGGTCGACGTGACCAATTTTGCAGCGAGCGGCGGAATGAAAGTGAAAGTGGCAAGGGTAATGATTAACGACCGTGTGAATGGATTTTGATATTTTTAACGTCCGCTGTAAGTGAAAGCTAATCGAAAAACGGAATCCATCATTTTGTGGGAACACCGGATGACTCAGAATGAGGGACATAGTCGACGGAGACAGAACAATGGTGATCCAATTGCCGATAAAACCATCAGATTTTTAACGAACGAATAACAGATGATGAGATGGATGGTGCCCAAATGTCCTTGTTTATTTTTCGTTTAATTTATTGAATTTGTTTATTCTTCATTTAGCAATTCCTACATGTGTCACTCAGAAATAAATCAGGCTCTATGAAAATTATATATTGAATTAGTGCATGCTTCCTGCGATTGATATACTACCTAGTTATACCCGGCTTTTATCAACCATATATTATTTCTAAACACGCAACCTCCGATGCTTGCTCGGATATGCGTCCCTCAGCCAACGGGCCAACAGCTGAGCAAAGCATAAACTATGCCGAACCCCGCTACCGGTAATTTATATGAAGATATTAATGTCCCGAAAAACGATTTGATAGATGACTGTCAATAAAATGCATACAATTCATCAACCGAAAGCACATGTGGCCGTCATTTCGCCTCACTCATTCTCGCTTTTACTCTAGGTTGGTATTGGCATTGTGCTGTTGCAGTGCACGCTGTTTGGGAAGTGGAGGAATAATTAACTTTCATAGATAAACAATTTTTTCCTGTGCTAGTTTGAGTTGGCCACATTTCTAAATAAGGTTGTTAAAGGATATAATTTCGGTAGTATTTGTCGGAGGCAAAATTTCGCCTCTTGAGTGTTAATTAAAATGTTTGAGAGAAAAAATTACTTATTTTACCGGAGAAAACATTGATTAATCCGCCCCTTCCGACCGAGCGCTTAGTGCATACATGTTTATCCTTGTGAGCACCGGGGTTCCGGCAACGGCAACATACAATAGTAATAGCTAAAACTAACACACAATGTGCCATTTATTGTCGGTATTATTATTTATTGCAATTAAAGCTGTCAGTGCAGCTTCGGGTGCTTTATGGCTAGTGAAAGCCGGCAAACGACGAACCTTGCCAGCCGGGTGGAAGCGATGCGAAAGCATCCTACGCCAATGTGCCAATGCCGAGAGTGGCTGTTCCGTTGCTGAACGTAGTCGTGTGGCAAGGGGCTTTGTTTGATTGAGGTGTCGTTTTCGAAATCCATCAATACTGAATGGAGATTCTAGCGAAGCAGTTGTGGTCATTTTTCATACGGGTTAACTCTGGTGAGAGGTATTGTTTGAGATGCAAGCAGTAGGGTGGTCTTCATACATTTAAGGAGTGCTGAGGTTTCTGTGCAGGATGCGTTAAGTGCAAGGAATACCAAGGGAGTTGTTCTTATTGGGATGCAACAAACCGTGTTTGAATTTTCCAGACGTGTAAACAGATTTTCAAATATTTCGAACACTGAAAATTAATTTTGGTTTATATTACGAAATCAATGGTAGGACTAACAAATCTATTCGTAGTGTTCTGCAACGAAACTGATTTGTACTTTTCGAGAAGCTACCTTCGTATTTAATGCTACACGCGCATCTGTCACAAACACTAAGCATTTGTTGACACAGAAAGAACATTCGTTTATTCTACGAAAACAATACAAAGAGCTACGAGTAGTTTGTTACAAATAAAAAAGAAACGTCTCTCTGGTGGTTGCATGAACGACTGACAGATCTACTTTATCGGCTCAAAATAGAATTGAAAAAAAAGCGCAACCACGAGAGGTTGTTCGTGACGTGGGGGGATTCGATCCTGCATTTTCAGGGAGAACCGCTATTGAGTCCGTGGTTGATCTCACTAGGCCATGTTGACTCGTGAGAAGTTACTTGATTATTGTGTATGCGTTTCTAACTCTCGGCAACGCTTACTTTTCTATTTTGGGATAAATTAATGCTTCCCATCATCCCAGCACGAACACGAACATTTATGAGTACGACCGAAGAGAAGCAGCGATTGGCTGGTTTTCACGAAATTCATTTTGTGCTATTTACAAAAGAGGTTTAATGATAGCATTTTCTGGGATGACAAGCAATATGAATGTTTCTTACAATTTACGAGACATTGGTTCTATGTACAAAATCTTCGTTTACGAAACGAGTGAGAGCTAATTTACGAAAATAAATTTTCAGTGTAGTGTAGCGAATCCATTTACTATTATCATTCATCAAAAGACTGGATGTTTATCATTTAAAAATACATTGTCAAAATTTACAAATGTAAGCCTGGTCAGAACATAAAACATTAAAAAATAAATAACAAGTCTTTATCTCATAGTCCATTATTCCTGCCGGCAAATATGGAAGAATACCTTCGACGAAGCGCATCTCGTAGGATATGAACATTGTAAACAAATGTTGAACAATCTTTGTAGTCCGGAAGTCACACCGTGTACTCCATAATTTATTCGATGCAGAGGCAGAATTACCTTACCTTACCAATCAGACCAAAACCGATGTGGCTTCTGCTGTACACAGAAGTTGTTTCCATTGTAATTGGTCCATGGCTGTACCTCGCCAGCCTCGCTGTTTGCGAAGAGTAACCTTCTACTTGATCGACCCACTTTGTTCGTCTCTTCTTCTTGAACCCGTTCTTCCGTTTTCAAGAACCATTTTTGCTGGGCTGTCGTCCGACATTCTTACGACATACCCAGCCCATCGTAGTTGACCGATTCTAGCGATGTGTGAGATGGGAGGTTTTCCCAGCAATTGATGCAATTCGTGGTTCTTTTGCCTCCTCCACATTCCGTCTTCAATCTGCACTCCATCGTAGGTCGTACGCAGCACCTTCTTTTCAAAGATACTTGGTCCTACCGAACTACCGGTTTAATTAATATCTTGTAGATGGTCAACTTTGTAGGCGAGTTTCCAATCGTAGTCAATATTTCGTCGCCTAGGTCTTAGCCGATTGTTCCGGCCCGTATTAACTTCTTTATTATTAGTCATGTTGATTTTTTTTGCGAAGTGGTCGAGGTTGAACAAACAGGTTAATTTGCCTCAGGAGAGCCTCGCAATCTGGCCTACCCTGCAGGATCTCGGCGATGGTCAAGGAGCTACCTGTATGTCTTCTAGCCCGGAGCAGCTCTAGTTGAACCAAGCAGGTCGTAGTTGAACATTATCAGTTCTTTTTACGTGAAATGAAAATCAACGAAAATCCTTGAGGTATACCTGATGTGGCGGAGAAGCTAGCTGATCTGGATTCTCGTATGACAACCATCCATTGGCGACCCGGGATATACCAGCGGAACCAACTCAGAAGATTACCGCTTACACTAATCCTGTCGAGCTTAGCAACCGCAATGGCATGAGTCAATTTGTCTAATGCCACAGATAGGTCGGTGTAAATGTAACGCCTGTCTAAACGCAATCAGTCATGTTTTCGAAAATATACGAAGTGAGGTACTGCAGATTAGTGTTCGTTGAACGACCAGAAGTAAACCCATGTTGATCGGCACTCAAATACTAGAAAAGCTTCGATACAGCACTTAAGGATGTAATACCTCGGTAGTTATCCACGGTTTGTTTGTTTCCCTTTTTATGGACAGAAAACATGTGCGCAAACTTGCAATAGGTAGGCAATATGCCACTGGAGAGGGACATGCAGTATAGACGATGGATTGGAATTCATAAGCTAACGATAAGCGTCTTCAAAAATGCGTATGGAACACCATTAGGTCCAGGGTTAAATGACGAGTTGAGTGGCATTGGAAATCATCTCCACGTTGACATCAATTGCACCAGGCGTTTGGCCAATAACAATAACATTCCTAGCTGCCTGGATAACATAGTTGTCACTCAATAGCTTATCTGTGAATACACTCGTCGGAAAGCAGACAGAATTCCATAGACGGTGGGAGGCTAGACTCCCAACGTTCCTCGTTCACGTAGTTCCAGAAGGACTTCGGGTGCACTTTGAGTTTGCGCTGAATGCCTCGTTTAAAATGTGAAAAATAATGGCGACTAACTTATTGGTACATGTGGTTTAGCCTCACATAGTGAAGTTTCAGAGAAGGCGTGCGATGAATTGTCAATCTTTGCAAAGCTGCTCTTTTGATTGACTTCAACATGCTTCCAAAACAACATATGATGGGACAAACCGGGCTGTTGGAAACCCGTTGCTCATACAATTTGGTCTCATTCGCTCTAACAGGGAATTTCTCGTGATATTTAGCAAATCGATAGCAACTACCCTCAGTAAAGTTGTTCAGTAAACCAAGATTTACTGGTTGGTGAATATTAGCTCAGAATTATTTATCTACGTGTCGATACTGTGAACATGAAATTCCTGTATAAGCTGGATCACGAAATCCTGGTCAACTAGTTAACTAAGCGTTTTCGTCAGAGATGTTCGAATGAAATGAGCCTTTCAGATGATGGATCTTCAAGTTCAAAATGGTCTAACTTTATGGCGGTAGTGTGCATATGAACTTCGTGCATTTGCTGAAGATTCTCAATCATAGTTGCTTAAATTATTTAATCTACAACTTTTCCAATGTATGTATGCATTTTTTTCTGCAAAGAAATAAGATAGATTTTCGTTTTATTTGAAAATAAGGACCACCCTAGTTTTCATTCGCACCAAAAGAAGCGTCTTGTTATTTAAAACAACTTTGTGGACAACAATTTTGCTCCAAAACTTCAAACTTAGATGATGTTGTTTGAGAAGGAAATAATTTATCATCACCATGATGCTCTAGGAGAGTAGACATCACTTTTTTTTGCTAGAACAAAGTTGTTAAGAGAAAGTATTGATAGTTCCGTTAGCGCACGGCAGGCTGTGAAAATTTAATAGAAGTTGTTTTTGAAATTGAGCGGAGGGCATTGTGCGGTAGTATTTTGAAACAAGAACACAATATTTTACCAAGCATCCCCATGCGGAGTAGGTCAAGGCTAGTGATCCTCATAGCAAGAGATAAGCGGAAATTCGATTCAACGATTTGGCAACGGTGTTTTTTTTAATCACAGAGGCTGATAACACTTACTGCAGTGTAAAATTTGCACGATTGGTTCAGATTTGACAGCTCTCGCTACACAATTGGCTCAAAAGTGGCTGCTTCCGCATATCTCTTACTATGAGGATCACTAGTCAAGGCAGGAACGAATGCACCAACTTGACTGGCAAAATAATGTGCGCTTGATCGTGCTCATATACTACCGATAGCTTAAATGGTTTTAACGAACTGTCTATTCACACTCCCAAATCCCCTTTATGGGAGAGAAACTATCTCCCGCTCATTTGGGTTTATTTTTGGCATACGACTTCTGCTTTACCTAACATCCCATGTAGGAGATTTGGGAGTGTGAATAGACAGTTCGTTCACACATTAGTGCGCGTGTTTCGGAGAGAATGTTTTCATCAGGTCCTTCTCACTTATATACCTGTTGCCAGAATATGATGTTGAACATTGAGTTCAATTTATTTCTTATTTAGATGATATGAAATCACTATTTATTTAATGTTTCTTCAAGTCAGTTGAGGTTGATCTATGCTTGTGATTATAATGTCCACCATCTGGCACTATCACATGCAATACAAAAATAGTTTTCGGAGCTGTCCAATAGTACTCAACGATAAATAATAGTTCGCTGCTGAGTGGCAGTTATGTCAACGCTGTTGCTTTTGAGAGAGCCCATGTTTCCTCTCTTCTTTGTTAACCATGGATATAGCTTACCGGTACTATAACTAGGGTAGGGGACGGCTTAACCACCCCGGGACCCTATTCCAAGCACGGGGTAAACGTTAACCTACAACGCTCATTTTTTGCAGTATAGTGCTCCATCTAATGAAGCACCATACTGCAAAAAATGAGCATTTTAGGTTAACGTTTACTCCGTGCTTGGAATAGGGTCCCGGCGTGCTTAAACCGTTCCCTACCCTACTGTCTCTTACATTTGTTTGTTTTTAAACGAAACAACATCCCGTTTGTCGTCACAGTCGCTTTGTCTAACATTTCCGTAAGAGTAAATGAAATAAACTAAAACTAAAAGATAAACTAAAAGTTCTGATGCGTACGTCTGTATCATAACCTGCTAGTAGATAAGTTCGTGATCATAGCAATCGACATATTTGCCATTGGTTGATTGTTTTCGAGAGCGGGTGGGTAAAACGAAGGAGTTGAGGAAATTGACGTTTGCAGCAAATCGTGAGCAGGCCTATTTCATTACGCATTCGCACACATGCACGGAATCGCACTCATACAATATTGTTAGTTTATGTACAGATTGCGGAGCTGAAGAAAACATATTGATGATCGAAAAGCAATCCGCATGCTTTTAATAAGTCCCTACAATTAGGAACTTCATTCCATTGCTGTGACATTTTATGAGTCTTATGCTCGTTTCTGTATTTAGTAGTAAGCAAAGGGATTAACGTCTAAAAATTGGCAGTTCTAATGATTGATTACCTATTGAGAGCTTCATCAAATGTCCCACTTGCTGAATAAACTGCTTTAAACTCGTCCCGTAACCTAAAACACTCTTACGAAATAAAAACCGAAGTCAGCGCAATGCACTTTTTGACAAAAATTTAGATAAAATCAAGCACATATGTTTCGCCTACATTATTTTGCAAAATTTATCTCCTAGAATCAGTTTCTGGTAAACGAATATAATTGAATAGAAGGGGGTCACCACAACTCTTACTTAACGTGTACTTACGTTTTGTCTTAATTACTTTATTTTGAAATTGATTAGACAGCCTCGATATACAGCAGAGGTTGCCTTGGTCTGATTCGTAAGGTAAGTGAAAACGATGATTTATCGAACAAAATAACTTGAGTCATTATTATAACTGTATTTGGACTGTATCGAGAAGAAGTTTTTCACATATTTTTCTTTCAAATCATATAAAAAATAAAATTCTTCCAAACAAATGGATGATTCTTTTCTGTACGGGATTGAGCTTGAGCATTGTAAAGACTGAATGAGATTAATTTTATTCTTTCACGAATTTGCGAATTTTTTATCAAACTCTTTCCATCACGTTCCGGACAGGTTCACATCTTTTGAACGCCTTAGCTCAAATTTGAACTCCTGGGTATTCTCAGCTGATTAACCAGTTTTTTTTGTAGAAGACCCTCTTCACAATCGCTCAATAGCGTTCAATGGGCCTAAGCTGGAGGCAATTTGGTGAATTGATGTATTTTTCAACGAAATCTATACTTTTTTCCGTGAGCCGATTGAGAGTTGCCCAGAGCTCACGTCTTTTTTCTATGCGTCACATATTGAAAACGAAGAATTTAAACCAGGCAAACAAGTGAACAAACAAAAGATGACAGTCAAATGCACAGCATGCTATGATGAACACATTAAAACCATCCCAAATACACGCACACAACGCAAATAAACGTGGATAGCTTATTTGCCATACATTCCCTATCAGTTACTTACATGAGAGACCACGACTCCTTCCATTGAATCTACGCCGAATGAATGATTCTCCTCGTGGACCCGGTTCTGGGCCAATTGCATCCAGTCACTCTGTATGTGAAGGGCCCTTAGGTCCTCCCCAACTGCAAACAGCATAGCACAGCACGAGCACGATGGTCTGCCACGAAGTCGACGGCCTCTCCCTGGGTCCCTACTGAACATTATCTTCGCTTGTCGGTCCTCCGGCATCCCTGCAACGTGACCAACCTAAGCCAATGCCGTGTTTTATATGCTTGACAATATTCATCTACTATAATTGTTCTGTTTGTATTCTCCGTACGCGGGGTAACGATTATGATGAAGCAGGAGATGTTCGCTCATCACCATGAAGCCCCAAGGTTCGAGTAGTGCTATATCCAAACCCTTCACTCAATTTTCAATACTTCTAAGGAGTGTATCGAAAAGTAGTTATAAACTTCCAAATAATAAAATAGGCATGAAAACATGGTTAAAATTAACATACTATTTCAGTTTATTATAGCTTAACATGTTTACAAAAGATCCAAACGGAAAAACTAGTCATCATGTTCATTTCTGTAGAATGCCCGTACCTTTGATTTGACACCTGCCATCAAATTCTGCACAGTGACCTTTGTGCACTTCCTGATGCCGCTGCCCAATTTTTCTTAAAATCGGTCATGTTTGGGACACTGTACCATCCTTCTTAAATATACGCTTGACTATTGCCCAATAGCGTTCAATCGGTCGCAACTGGGGACAGTTTGGTGGGTTGATGTCTTTTCTACGAACTTGATGTTATTCTCCGTCAGCCACTGTAGAGTGGATTTGGCGTAATGTGCCGATGCCAAATCTGGCCAGAAGAGAGGAGGGGACTGGTGCTTTCTATACAATGGTAGCAACCTGTTCTTCAAACATTCCTTTTGATAAATCTCAGCATTTATAGTTCCTTTGTATAGAAAATTGAAGAACGCAAGCCACATGTGCAAATAGCTTGCCAAATGAGCACCTTCTGACCGAATTTCTCCATCGCAACAGTCGTATCTGCGGTTGGCACACGTTCCCCAACAGATTTAGTATAAAACTGCGGCCCCGGTAGCGTTCTTGAATCTTCTTTAACGTATGTTTCGTCATCCATCAAAATGCACTGGTCGACATTGTCCAAAATGCAGCTGTACAGCTTTCGAGCCCTGGTTTTGGCACGAGACTTTTGTTCCGGAGTTTGTTTGGGCACTTTCTGCTTTTTGTACGTCTTCAAGTCATTCCTGCGCTTGATTTGTTGAATCATTCCGATGCTGGTCCTGAACTTCTTGGCTAGATCGCGAGTAGAAGCAGATTTGTTCCGTTGAATATAATCCACAACTTTTTGGTCCAAATCGGGGTTGCTGGAGCCGGGTTTCCGGCCACTTCTTGGCAAATCTCGAGGGAGCACTCCTTACCAAACTTTTCGATGATGCGTTTTACACTTGCCGGGTGAACATTTACTCTTTTCGCAATCTGGTTGTAAGTCACACCTTTTCGGTGCACCAAGTGTGCAGAATTTTCTTTTTAGTCTCAAATTCAATTCGCGACATTTTGAATACAACTTTATCAACGGAAATGAATGAACCGAATAATCATTTTTGACATGTAAACAAAGCAAATGGCGCTTACACGCTAAAAATATATACAGTAGTTTATGCGTAATAACGCATCGAATGTTTATAACTACTTTTCGATACACTCCTTATTTAATTTTCAATTTACCGTACACTGACGGAACTATTGACACTTTCATTCTAGCCAACATGATTGTCTACTCTTGGGTCCTCATGGTGATGAGCGAACATCTCCTTCTACATCAATATCCATCTCTTTATATACTTGGTACAAGTCGTGGTTCATGTGACGCTGCCAGGTACCATCTTCTTGTTTGGTTGTTCTTCTTGTTTGTTTCTTGAGTGTTGTTTTTGTCACCCTACGTTCAAACACACCAGGTACCATGGCCGTACAAAGTGACCGGCGGGATAAGAGCCTTATGCAACGTGAATTTTGTCTTCGTCTGAAAACTACGAAAGTTCAGTTGGTTCAGTGTTACTTCAGCTCAAACGTCTCTTCCACGGCTTGACGGTCAATTCCAATGATATCGATATCGTCCGCAAAACCTAGGAGCATGGGCAATTTCGTGAAGATGGTACCGGCTCTCCTAGTACATAGCTCCTTCGAGAGTATTGTTGAACAACAAGTTCAAGAGCGAACCTTCCTGCTCCGATCCATCTAAGGTTACGAAAGATGACGAAATCTCATCCACAGTCAGTACATTTGATTTCGATCCATCCAGCGTAGTACGAATCAGTCATCTTCACTGTTTCGTAAACCGCCTTGAAATCAATAAACAGATGATGAACCTGCAAGTTATAGTCCTGGAATTTAGCAAGGATTTGGCGCAGGGTAATTATTTGACCCGTCGTTTATCGACCCTATCGAAAACCAGACTGGTATTGCCGACGATGCGACGGACTCCCTCAGCTTTCTTAATCTGTAAAACAGAATACGTGGCATTATGTTGTACGCCGAATTGAGAAGTGTTACTCCTCGGTACTTGGTGCACTCCAGGCTGTGCCCCTTTTTGTACAGTGGAAAAATTAGGCCCTGCAGCCAGCTAGAAGGTAGTTGTTCTTCTTTCCATATCTTAAGCAGTGTACGGTGAAGTATTTCGTGCAGCTTACTACCGTGTATGAAAAAAGTTGCCCGTCCTTTCCAGCAGCCTTGCTGTTCTTCAGCTCTTTGTTGGCGATTGGCCACCAACCAATCACGCGTTCATGCATTTCACCCATCATGATAAAAGCTGTACCCAGTTCGCGAGTATTGCGCAGCTCTGGTAGATGGTATAACCATCCCTATGCGTATGTACCATTGATTCTATCCAGCAAACCTCCTGCAGCACTACAATGTCGAACTTGATTCTGAGTAAGTCGGAAAGAATGCGAGTACTTCCCGAGAAATTGAGGAACTTACAGTTCCATGTTCGGGGCTTCCAAATCGTTAGTCCTTTTTCATTGCCTCGGTCTATGCTGGTTGTTCCGGTTCGTATTTTCATCGTGAGCTTCCATTACTATTATTGTTTACAGCTGGCTCGTAGGGCCTGCACCAACCTCCTATCTCGCCGCAAGAAAATCGAGCACAGCTCTGTTTAGAGTCACACGCTGGCACGAGGACGATGATCTGCCGCCCCTAACAAGCGTTTTGAGCCACCCTGAAATGGAGAACAGACGCTCAGGTTGGTGAAGGCCTGGATTTGGAATAGCAGAGTGACTCACTTTGACAGGGCTGCTTTCGGATATTTATGGCATTTTTAACGAAACTCAACAGAATCCAGCAACTGTACAGCCTCCAAACATCCTACAGTAGCCTCCGCTGCTTATTTAATTCGTATCCAACCTATATGGAGGCCGCTCATGATCCGCAACCCATGACCCGCCGGGTGGCTTGCAGCTCAGCTCCACCAGAATCCACCTACTGAACGGGTTGCCCGGGGCACAACTGGTGAGACATGTTCTAATAATTTCGGACAACCCCGCAAAAATGGTGTTTGCCTCTAAATCCGACCGATACAAGCCGCAGAGGAGCGCAGCGAGCTAGGTGGTTAAACCTAGTGGATCAAGACCTTGGAAGTGTGGGACATTCGAGGAACTGAAGAAAAGCAGCCCTCAACCGAGTATTATGGAGAAATATCGTGACGCAGGTGCGGTCCTAATAGGACGTTGGACCAGCATAAGTAAGTAAGCGTTGGAGGTTCCACAGCTTGTCCATCGTCGCTGAAGCTTAATCTGTTTTCCGATGCACTTACATTCTCTCCGTTCTCTCAAAGTGCTTTCTTCATCTGGCATGCTTGTCGGTCGCTGCACATGACAGAAGATGGCGCTGTATTTTTCCGCAATTGACAGTATCGTAATAATTTCCGCATATCGTTCTGTTCCATACTTGTTTGCGCCTCAGTAATGACTTCTTCTTCATACTGCTTTTCTTTCTGCGGTGAATTCTTTTTCGGCTGCTCTTGATTCCTTGTCGTTCTCTGATCCGCAGCGTACCAGACGCCAACACCCGGCTTCTGGCAACGTGTTGGTTCTCATCTGACGCCTGCTGGCACTGCTCGTCGAACCAACCGTGTGTTAACATATATTTTGACATACTGAAATAAAAATTATGTTATTTTCATTACCCATCGAATACTTACACATAAAATTATATTAAAACACCTCCAAGAACCACCCTGGTTGCAGCAATCCTCAACTAATAAAGTTGACGAGTCCCGGCTTGATTGATAAATGACAAGTCTTTCGTCAATCCTCTTTGATTTTCAGCACACGACTAGCAGACAGCCGCCTGACCCGAAATCAAGGGGAATGTATCGGAAGCGTGAAATTTTATTATTCACCGATTTTTGACACATTTACAATAGGATTCTTGCACCAGGCCAGAGGCCCTATTGCAAGAGCAAGAGTGAGCAGCGGTTGGCGGACACGTTGCAAAGTCGGATACATTTCCTGCAGGCAAAGTGCAATTTTTCACCGTCACCAGGAACAAAGAGACGATTGATTTCGTCGTCATTTTTCTTCAATTACCGTCGCACGTCAGAAGCCGAACACCGGCACCACTCCTTAGGAAAGTTTTCGATCATAAATAATGTCATGCTGAAGCAACATCACAGGAGTTTGCTTCTGGTCGCTCGGTCGTTACCGAGTGCGGCTGGTTGTGGTGGTTCCTAAGCTCAGGCGGAAGGCAAATCGGCTTTATTGAATGATGGCATATCGTGTAAATCAACAGTCACACACAGGAGGAGGAAAAAAAATATTCGCGGGGACGGAAAGCAGAAAAATGCCAAGATCCGTGTAATCCTCAACGATGGCGTTACAAACAGGAGTGCGAAAGACTTGAGCAGCAGCGGTAGGAAATGGCACACCGATATGTTTTCGTGTTTATTTGCCATCAATATCGATGCAAATGGGTTTCTCTGCATAAATACGGAATCGGATCGATCCTGCTGATGCTTGCTTGGTACGGGGCTGTCGCGTCGTCGACCGAGAGGCCATTCGCTGACTTGACGGCGATCATTAATCATGATTTTGTCACAAACGCATCAGATTTGATTGTCGCATTAGGCACACCAGTAAATCGTGAATATAATAGCATATAAATTGCCATTAAAGGTGCCTCATTCAATTGACAAACAGATGGTTTTATGGTCGTGATTTATGACAGTCAGTCCAGTGTGTCGTGTCGTGGGCTGTCCTCTGAAGAATGACGACGACAACTGCGACGTATGCTGGGAACATTTATGTCTAAATATGGTGCGCTGATCAACTGAAACCCAACTTTTGAAGGGAGTCAATTGACCAGGTGTGATTTTAGCCTATTATTTCTGAGGTGATAAGATTTGGTTTTAAAGTTGCTGTTGCTTTAGGGACTGATTGTTTCATAAAATCCCAAACGGCATCGACTGGGATTGATCGATGCACAACAAACAATAGCATTTTAAATAAACTTATCCACCACAGATTATTTCAGCAACATGTTGAACTAAACTTGAATTATTATCAGTCAAAATATCAGTTCCACCTTTGTTAAAACAATTTTGAAGAAATTATGCCTTGTCAGGCTAATGTCTTGTTTATAAATTATTGATGCACATTTGTTCGAATACATGATTAAGAATTAACATGTATTTCCCTTATTTGGGATTTCTTCAGTTGTTGAACGACTGTTTATAATATTTTATTTGTGAAATATTTAATATGCGCTTAAGGTTCTTTAATTATTGATTCAAAATTAACTAAATCTATCACAACTTAATTCCAGCCTTTTCCAAACTAATAAAAAGGCAACGATAAACGCTTTGATTGAAACAGCTGAAGAGCTCTGAACGAAGAATTTCATAGAAATTGGTTAATTTTTGAAACAAGTTGGGGATGTTTTATTATTTTCAAATGAAATTATATGATATAACAATATTATTCATCTCGACAGGTTTTAAATCCACATAATCGTAAGATCAGACGTTAAAATTATTTTGCAAAACATACACTTACATTCAGCATAATCGAATTACTAAGGTATTGCAACAGACACTTGAATATTGCAAATTATCGACTGACCTAAAACGAGTTACCATGAGAATATCTCCAAATGCTGATAACCTACAGGGTGTCAGCAAATTATCCGTACAGACTTTGTCGGCATGCTGCAACACAACAAAGCAGATTAAACTAAGCATACCTACATGGTTTAACAACTTGAACCATTGTCGTTATACCAAAGAGAACAGACATCCAGGCTCGAACATTTTTTTCCGATTTACTGTGTAAATTTTTGAAAGCAAACCATTGGAAAATTAACGCCACCTAGTTTTGGTTTCACCAAACTAAAATTGACAGACTACAAATCTTGAGGCAGGCAAGTGGCGCCATCAACACACGACTCACCAAAACTAACGGAAACTAACTGAAATTATAAAAAGACAGTTACAAAAGTTCACACACGGAGGGCACTTCAGCTTGTGTGTTTGTTCTCTGTGGTTATACGCAGTAAGTTTACAGTAAGGTACAATTGTGATTTTTAATTCAGTGTTGTTGAATCATGAGCGTTTTCACGATTTGCAGCCGAGAGTTCTCTGCTCGCGAGAGGAGAGAACACAAATAATGCTGCTGTTCATCATCCCCCTATCGTTTCCGCAGGAGAGTGAATGTGTGTATTTTTGCCATTGCGCTTTCTTCTCTTCATGCTAGGAAACGAACTATTATTGAGTGGCGAGGAACCAACTCGCATGGTGAGTGAGTACCGCATGAGCAGCTGACGGGTTTGCTCATTGAGTTAACGATGCTGGTTGAACAAGATGTTACGGATAATTCGCTTGCGTCTAGTAGGTGGATATCTGCGGCGTGCCACCAATAGAGGGTTTGGGATTTGTTTTATCACCTCTATTTGCTTCCTGCTTAATTAGTAAAGCTTGTTGGTGGGATAGTGATATTGGGTTTGCATTATTTATATCTTGGCGTTAGCTTGTGTCGCTTTTTTGATGCATCTCTGGTGTAATTTATAAAGACTTTATAGAAAGAATTTATAAAATAAGAGTGCATCCGGCTATCGAGGTTTGCGAGAACAGTTTAATATTCGTACTGGCTGATAAAACACGTGCGTGGACAAGACATTGTGTGCATCTGGCATCGAATACATATTTAAATTTTAGCAAACAGAGCGCAGTGTAAGCCAATATATGAATTACATCTCAGCATTATTATAAAAATATGCAGTTCCCTAACTATCGATATCCATGAGTTCAAGATGTGCTGTGTTTTATAGTGAGTTTTGGAGCTGTACATTTAGTGACTTTTTTAAATGTATATCATGAAACATGTCAAATTGTATAAGATAATCTGTCTCACTTCATTTCACCTACGTTTGACTTATCTTTGCATCATATTCAAGAAGCAGAAGTAGACGATTAGGGAGATGCTAGACCACCTTCCGTACAAAGTATATTCGATCGAAACGTCATGTTTTTTTAATCCTATTGAACATATTGTTTAAGTGTGATTCGTGGCTTTCAGGATTTGAAAGTGCATATTAGACAGTCACTACGAGAGAGCTAACGATTTTTTTTGACGTAGACTACGTCTTACGGTGGCAAGGTTAGGGTGTCATTTGAAAATCCTAAAATAACGTCCGATAGGAAATACAAATTAAACGCTTATAACTTAATTATTCTTCGATAGATTTTCAATATGTTTAAATCAATCGGTTGTAAAATTCCCCGCGTATTGAGTCAACTACTAAAAAATATCTTTCTACAATTGTAAACTATTGAAAGTAACGCAAATAAAAGGTGATGTTTTAAAATATAGTTTTGATGGCTAAATTTGCTACATGCATAGTATTTCAGTGATTTCCATTTCAATGAAGATTTCAATGTAGCAATAAAGTATGTTGCAGTGAACGATAAACAAAGGTATACACCTTCGCAAACTAAATCATTCGTTCGGTATTATTCAAGCTGTGCGGAGTGGCGGGGATCAAATATTGGATTGACAGCTTGCGGTGGCTAATACCCTGGAGGGTTCACTGGCGTGCAACCATTGATCAGGTAGCTGATAACTGTATTTTTCTAGGCAACCGTTGCTAGGCAGCCATTAGTTTTGTGATGAGCAATCGGTTGACCAAACTTGTGACCATGAGGAGCAAAATAAGGTAGCTTATGTTGATCCTGATCTTAGCCAATTTTTGGTACGATGCAACGGATGCAATAATTTGCTTCTGCAAAAGACCAAGGAGGTTTAAATTCAAATGTGCACCATATAAAATCCGCCCTTTTCAGGACGGCCAATTCAATTTTTCTAGTTAAGAAGTTTGTATGAATTTATCGTACATTTTTCAAATTCCGATCTAAATTCTTGGCAATTGGCAGCCAGCGGCGGTTCAGATAGTTTTAGTTTTCCTTTAGTCGTCGCATACCTAAAGCGTTGTGTAAAATTTCTAGAACGGCTCGAAAATTTATACTTTGTCTATATTATTCTGGAACGCAAATACAGAGCAGGCTTACAGCAATGGTTTGAATGCCAAATAGAAATTTAAAAAATGGCTCCCATCACGAAAAATTAAATTACTGAACGCTAATAACTCGATCATTTCTTGATTGATTTTTGAGATTTATTCTCTAGACAACAAGAAGTTCTCACGACTGCTATTTAGTGTTTACAATTTAAAAAAAGGTGCATATATTGCATGTTGTGTTTTGTATTCCGGCAAGTATCAAGAAATTTCCGATCACGGATAAGATTTAGCTTTTCTCACGTTGTATTCGAATTCATTCTCTATACATGCCAATTATTACTGTGATGAGTTGTTCTGTTTTGTTAACAATTCTAGTAGGAAAGAGTTTAACATCCAGGAATTCCCAAGTATTGTAAAATAATTTTAAATATTTTTTTCGTAGTTATTATCTTTTATAAATAACGGATGTGTGAGTCTGTCTACAATTGCAACAGGACTACAATCTGTGGACAAGTAAATACAATTAAAATTGTTATTAACATTTTATATTTTAACATCCCTCCACTATATTTTCTATGGTATTTTATAGGTCAGTTTAAGCTTCACATATATCCTTCCATGTCAATTATAGTCTACCTAACTTTAAATATGTATTCGAAAAGATAGGAAGGTTTTTAACGTTTTGTTAGGAAGGATCATATGCGACAAATTCAACTGAACAAAACTATGTCCAAATTTACCAAAAAAGGATAATTTACAATAGTTCATTTCATATTTTACAGATAAAGAATCATTTCCAGATTCTTCAAGAGTTATCGTAAAATTAATTATTATTTTCTGTAGTTTCATTACGTTTCCGTTTTTGGCATTATTCACACTCATATAAAATTAATTTAGCCTCACTGTTAGTTGTTTTCATTTTTTTCAAGACTTTTAGGATTTTAATACATGTCTAATTTTCAATTTCAGTAACAAAGCAGTAGATGTCATATATACATTGTACCTACGCTTATTATGTTACTTGTCTATAAACGGAAATCTTTCAATGGGTGGATGACCAGCTATTTTACGGATATATATATTCTACTATAGTTTACTGGCTTGCTAGTATTACGACTTAACATTATAACGTCAGTTTATTATTTTATTTTATGATATTAAATTTATGCAATACATAAACTCACATAATTAAAATCACTTATAGTACCCTCTACAAAAAATTATTGTGATAGAAGGAAAAGGAAGAGCACTTAGAAATTTTAGGTTTACTATTCTTTATATGCTCTATAATCTCAGATCATCCATGAACATCCCAAATTTTGAAAATAATTTTTAAACCATATTTTTTACTCGTTTTAGCATTGTCTAAACTTTCTGGTTCTACAAATGGAATTGTTATTATTATTCTTATATTCACTCACTTTATTTTTCATCAATTCTAATATTCATTCACATTATTTTCTAAATTACTATATGATATTGATATACACTCAGTAGCAAAAAAATAAGCCGAGCAAAATTTTTGTTTGCAAAAAACTCCATGTTCAACCTCCTGTAACTTTGTCAATTATCAATATTTTTGGCTGAAAATTTAACAACATTATAAACAATGTATAAACCTTATGTGACCATAAATTTCATTATCATAAAAGTTTATAAATCCAACATGGCGGCTTTTTTTGCACCGATATTTCAGTACAAGGTCGGTATTGGGTGAAAAGGGAAATGCTCATGTTGGTGCGTCTATCTTTAACGCCAGCTGTAGTCCAAACCATTTGATGGAAATAGTTAAAATTTTGTCCACATTATATTCTGTACTTTTTCAAGCTATGGAGAAATTTTTAATATGCTACTTAAATTTTTCACAGAACTACGGATTTTTTTAAATTGCTCTGTCCAAACATGACTTTTTTCACATATGTTATGATAACTCCAAATTCATAAATTCTATCAACATGAAATTTTGGTCACATAAGGTATATACATTGGTTATTCAATTGACAAAATTTTCAACTAAAAAATATTGATAATTGAAAAAGTAACAGAAAGTTAAACAACGCGGTTTTTGGAAGCAAAATTTTGCTCGGCTTTTTTTTGCTACTGAGTGTATATTGGGAAAGGAGGAAGCATCAGGGATCACTAAATCTGAATTGAACAATGAAGTGGTATGACAATCGGCGTCTAGGAGGGTACAAGCACTACCTTTATTCTTATCCTATCGATTCGATTGTGATGCTGTGAATTCTACTCCAACAGATTTCAGCGAGAGGGACGTGCCCTTCTTTAAAAGCCATCCCGTAAAAAGTTTGATAAGGATTGCGAATTGGGTTATTCAATTTGTTGGACCGTATAGTTTGAATGAGAATCTTACTTTTAACGGGTTTCGCGTAAGCGCTCTGCTTGCGGGTCCGCCCCACCGTTTTTGGCCCTACATACAGTGTTGCTGGGAATACAAACCGTTAACTCAATTTGATCTTACTGTTAAGTGGAGCTACATACATGACAAGGTCTTAGAAGGGATGGTGACTACCTTACATACATACATACATACAACTCATGATGGAAAGAGTTTTATTTCTAGGAAATAAGTTTTGAGATACGATGGGAAAGTTTTTTTTTAATTATTACCAAATTGTACACGATTTTCATTGCTGCATAAATAATTTATCAAACCATTTAATGAAAAAAATCAACAAAATAAGAAATTTCAACTCTGATTACAAGTTCGGAAAACGTAGAGAAGAGCAAAACTTCAGCATTGGAACTCATTTCCGGCACATCGATAGAAAACATGAAATTTATTGCCGTGAGGACGACCCCGGCGTAGTGGTCTGCATCCATACCTCTCACGCCAAAGTCACGAGTTCGAATCTCACCTCGTACAAGTCACGAAAATACCCAAACGGTATTTGAGTGACTACAACTGGAGATGAACCAGCCCAGAGCTGAAAATCTCGATAATAAAGGAAAAAAAAGAAATTTATCAATGTTTATATATGAAATATCAAATCATACATTTAGCAAGTTAGTTAAGTTCAATAACTACAAAACAATGTTAGTATGAACGTATTCCCTGCATATTTACATTCTTTCTGACTCGAACACAAAACAAATAAATTGAAGCTCATTTATGTGTTTTTGACTAACATTAGCCTTAGATTGTAGTTAGTTTAACCTGTATGTTTACTTTAAGTTTTTTTTTATCTGTGTTTGTGTGTTTTTTTCTTCTCAAAAATGTTCAAGTCAAAAAGAAGCCAAAAGGTTTTTGACAATTTAGAATAAAAAAATGTGTTATGTAAGCCCCACTTCAAACTCCTGCCTACCTTCCCATCCATTCAATTGTTAATCCTATTAACCTCGAGACGGCCGCGAGTAATCGGTTCTATCCTCTTAACGTTAGTTTTAAGATAATTTATGTATACAAATATGAAAACTTGGCTCTGTAAAGTTAATTCGATTGAGCTTGTACAAATAAATGATTTATATAAAAAAATGTTTACGCTCCAAACAAATACACTTTTCATACCAACAGCTGACTGCTGCAATGGGGTCAATGGCGTTTCAATATTTCGTGTCGTAATTTAAAATGGAATGCCGTGATTGCTGTTAAGAAACTGTGTTAGATTTTCAATAACATCTCAGCAGCTAGCGATTTCTCGCGTACCACGAGCAAAGGAACTATCCTTTTTGACCGATTTTGTTCATCAACCTTCTGTAATAACGCAGCTATTAAAATATTTTGTATTGCATAAGTTGTTGAAAGCTACACGCAAAGCCAAAGATTTGTTTATTTTGCCGTGGTATACAACAGAGGAAGTCGTGGAAGAGAATCGTCGGTTGGTTGTTTTCAAATGATACGCGAGATTTGAAATATAACGGTACGATGCAAAGATAAATAAACCAATTTGTTTTTAAAAGTCACATTCCATCTTTTTATTAAAGTGCGTGTTATGCTGAGTTTAAAGAAAACAGATATTTATAATATCAGTCTACCACTTTTAAATTTAATTCTTTTAAATAATAATTCCCGAATGAAGATAGCAGAAAAAGAAGATAAATCTCAATAATTATATACATTTATTTTCTAGTTTTTACTTCAACCATTTCTTTAATCGTTCCATATATACATTATGATTCCAGTATTCATGTTTTCATTCTGATTCATACACTGCGGCAAACGCATGATGACCAAGATGCGATGCGAAATCGATTTTAAATTGATAATTATGTTAATTAAATTATATTTTACTCGCTCACTTATCAGAGTCTTCAACACACTAGCCGCTATCCCAACGTGGCCCGTCTGGATTAGCATTACAACGGAAATCATTTCCTTGTTTTCTCGTTTTGCCATTGTCTCACACCAGCGGCGGCATTGCTGGAATTTCCGAACCAGACAACTGCTAGCGATCAACTGAGTGAGCAAGAAATTGTTTGTTCAACAAAATAATGCTCAGACTGCGAGTCAAACGTTGCATGAGTTATTACGATCGTGCTCAAGGTCTGAGAGAGATAGAGCTGATTCTTATGAACTTATTCTCTGGTTTTTCCTACTCTCGTGGTGAGTCCAATCACATTATCATCGTTCAAACCGTCGCGCTCCATCTCGTTCTGCAATGCTGGTACGAAAATGAACACTGTGAGTTATCTTTCTCGAAAACAGGTATTGAGCGTTCGTTGAGGTGAGTATATACAACATTGTTTTAATTCATTGAAAATAAAACCGAATGAGTTGCGCGAGTTAACACCCGTCTTCTGTGGGAAGAAAGCGGCGTGACATCGAGGTAAACATTTCACCGTGGGATCCCGAAATGTCAGTTATTAAATACAATTCCACCATACATTCTTGCACAAAATTCACGCCATTAGAAATTACCATCCCAAACTCCAAAACCTCACACACCTCAAGTAACTTGCCAGTCAAATCAGACAGAGCACACATACCGTACGTCTCATCTTTCAAAGAATGAGAAAGATCAGCTGCTTAGTGTATTGAACAAACACGTAGAAGTATTTTTATATGGCGGATTCTAAACTAACATGTAGCACAGTAGTTGAATGCTCCATAAACACAGTTGATGATATGCCGATTCATCAAAAAGTTTATCCTTACCCAGCCGCATATGCTGGAGAGGTAAACAAACAAATTGAAAAGCTTCTACATGATGGAATCATAAGGCCATCGCGATCAGCGTGGACATCCCCAGTGTGGATTGTCCCAAAAAAATCCGACGCCTCTGGTGAAAAAAAGTTTTGTATGGTAATTGATTACCGAAAGCTAAACGAAAAAACTATTTCAGATAGGTACCCGATGCCTGAAATCAATTATGTTATTGATCAGCTGAAAGGTCAAAAATATTTCATCACCCTCGATCTAGCGTCTGGTTTTCACCAGATAAAGTTGAAAGAGAGCGATATTAATAAAACTGCTTTTCTATCAACAATGGCAAATATGAGTTAACTCGTATGCCATTTGGTTTAAAAAATGCTCCCGCAATATTTCAAAGAGTGATCGATGACATATTGCGAGAATACATTGGCAAAATATGTTACGTTTATATTGACGACGTAATCATTTTTGGAAAATCTTTGGAGGAAGTACTTCATAATCTTGAAGTAGTTCTAACAGCATTGAATAAAGCGAATTTAAAAATTCAGCTGGACAAATCGGAACTTTTACATAAAAAAAATTGAATTTCTTGGATATGTTATCACATCTGAAGGCCTTAAACCAAATATTAAGAAAATAGTGGCTATAGAACGTTATCCTGAACCTAGAACTATCAAAGAGCTAAGATCATTCTTAGGAATGATGGGCTACTATAGAAGGTTCATAAAAGACTTCACGAAAATCGCAAAACCTCTTACCAACCTTTTAAGAGGGGAAGGATGCCATTCGAATAAAAAAAAAAATTTACAGAATGTGAACAAAATTGTTTTCAAAGAATGAAAAATTTGCTATCGTCTTCGGATATTTTAATATACCCAGACTATAGCAAACCATTTTTATTGACTACCGACGCCTCGGACTTTGCCATAGGAGCGGTATTATCCCAAGGTGAAAATGGAAAAGACAAACCTATCCACTTCGCATCAAGGAGCTTATCAAAATCAGAAGAAAAGTATTCCGTGCCAGAAAAAGAAATGCTTGCAATCTTTTGAGCACTACAGACATTCCGAAATTATTTGTATGGGACAAGCTTTAAAATTTTAACAGACCACCAGCCTTTGACGTTTTCTCTCTCACCTTAAAAAAAGAACGCTAAACTGAAGCGTTGGAAATCGTATTTAGAAGAGCACGATTACCAGATTGAATATACACCTGGTAAGTCTAATGTTGTGGCCGACGCACTTAATCGAATTGTTTTGTCAATGACTGGAACTCAACATTCAGCAGACACTAGTGCTGATATGTACATAATTTCTACAGAATCACCATTAAACGTCTTCCAACATCAACAAGTTCGAATTAATAGAGAAATATCTTTACAAATGAAAGAAGCTCTTTTCAAATAAAGGAATCTATCAAATTATTCAATTCTAAAGCTTCTGAATTATATTCTCTGAACATATAATTAAATCTTGAATTTTTGTATGAAAAACTATTCCAGATAAGAGAAACAATTATGTTAGCAAAAAAAGGAATTCTTAACGAAAGAGTATTGAGTCCATCTGAAATTGATTTAATTATAAAAGATTTAGCTAGGGAAAACATAACAGTCTGGAACACCGCCGAAGCATTGTCCTATGCGACCACCTCAAAAGTCACCAACGCTTTCGATATTGCTCTTCTGATCAAGTTACCGAAATTGGATCCAAGGATTTATAGAAAGATTTTCGTGCTGCCAACATGGTTTAATAATCAACAGATCCATGTTCCTAATAACCATTACCTTAATCATGGAAACAAGTATTACATTGTTCACAGCCTGGAACCAAAGATCTTAGACACAACAGACATAACACCAGACGATACAACATGTGTGCCCAACCTTCTCAATGGAAAATCAGCTAAATGCGTATACCTTGCCAACCCGAAGGAAGAAGTCGTTTTAATCGACAATCAACACATTCTCACCAATCTTCGGAAGAATTTCACCCTACACACCAACTGTGGTTTACCGACAAGGAACCTATCAGGAACTTACCTTGTATCCTTCAGCAACTGCGAGGTAACCATTGATAACAGTACCTTTTTGCATCAAGTTCAAAATACTACAGGTAAACCAATTTACTTACCGTTATATGAAATTCCCATTGAAAAACAACGAACAGTTGTTAACTTGAGTTTAGACCATCTTCATAATCTACATATGGAAACCAGGAAGGAAATGAAGGCGATTCGTTTAAATGCCACGAGTCTCCAATGGTCACACTGGACAATTTTTGGAGGACTATCGGTCACTCCTATAATCATATGTGCTGTTTTCTTTCTATTCCATCTTAGAGGATCTAAGGTGGACATACGGATAAAACAACAGGACAAGACCACGAAGGACGAAACCAAGGTCAACGTGCCGCTAGAGGAGCCCATTCGTACGGAGCCTCATTTTTAAGGAGAGTCTTCCGTGGGAAGAAAGCGACGTGACATCGAGGTAAACATTTCACCGTGGGATCCCGAAATGCTGAGCCGACACCGCGACCGTGGGACTGTCATCATGTAGCTAGGGACAATTAGGTTTCCTAGCAATTAGAATTGTATTAATAAATCAGTCTTGTTTTAACTTCAGATCTATACGTTTCGGCTTTTATTTTTTGTGAACCCCATCTGCAAAATCGTAACTCGCGCAGGTGTAATTGAACTTTTTCGAAAAGGAAAACTGTTTCAGTGATTGCCACCATATTCTAATAACATATACAGTAAGGGACGCAATAAAATGATACCAACAGCTTGGAACGCTAGATGATTCACATCTGAAAGTTGGCGAAATCATGAAAATTTCCAATTCTTCCGTTTGAGCCATGGTTTACAACGATTTGAAGCTTCAATAAACTGTGCAAAAATCACTACTTGAACGACACTATGAAAGCACACCGGTTGAGAAAAGCTAAGGTTATCCTGAACTGCTTTTCCGAGGGCTGCTATCGGTCAGTGCTGTTCACCGATGAAAAAGTTTACAAAATCGAGCAGCATTACAACCACCAAAATGACCGGCAGTCGCTTCCTGCTGGTTCTGAAAATCGTGGAAGTATTTCAAAGAGTCATCACCCCGCTCCTGTCATTGTTTGGGCTGGAATAACTCATTCCGGCAAAATCCCTTTGATCTTCATCGACAAGGGGATTAAAGTGAATCAAGCGGTGTACCAGAAGCTACTTACTGGTTTTTTCAATAAAACTGGGCGCCAGCTCATGGTCAAAAAAGACTGAATCCTAGAGGGTTTGAGCTGTTTAGTGGAATACCTGTAACTAGAAATTAGAAGAAGAATTAGTATCTTCCATTTAATTCCAACTACCTTTGCTTATCTTCGACAGATACGCGTATTTCGTCTACAATGTGCAGACTTCTTCAGTGTCTCGTACTAATAACTTGACTAACTCGACGAAATACGCGTATCTGTCGAAGATAAGCAAAGGTAGTTGGAATTAAATGGAAGATACTAATTCTTCTTCTAATTTCAAAAAAGACTATTAGCCTTCTAACTCATCGGGTTTGAATCCGATGGACTATTCAGTATGCTCTATCTTGGAGTCATGAGCCTGCAGTATACCACATAAATCACTAGAATATCTAAAATCGTCTCTTTTATATGTTTGGGAACAAATATCTGTCGAAGAACTCGGGGCCATCGTGAATAACTTCCCGAAATGTTTGAAGGCGTGCATCTCAACACGAGGCGACCATATTGAAATGAACAAATAAACTTGTAATTTTCAAACATATTGCTATAACAAACAATACATATTGATTTTTTAATCCAACAATATAAGATAGTTTCAACATCATTAATGTTCACTCATGGTGCCTCATGGTGATGAGCGAACATCTCCTTCTACATCATCACTTTATTGTACGAATAATAAAAAAATAATCGAACACCTTGTGGAAATATCGAACCATTGGCAAAGTTCTTCAGAATGTTAAGGATTCCATAAGGTGGAGTGTATGGTTCGGAATACTATCAGTACGCGACGCTATTGGCCATGGAAGAGATAGTATTTTTGAACAAGATTATTTTGTGAACCAGACCACTTAGAAATGTCGAGCCTTGAGCAGAAAGTAATGAGTATTTTATTCAAATTTGGTCAACACGTTGCGCTAGTGGGCATAAAAAAGAGTAGTTGCAATAACCTACATCGTGAATCCTACTACCTAGCAATATCGTACCTTCAAAAAGGTCAAGAGGCATGGAAAAGAGACAACCTATGATTGAGTTTGTATAATGATCCCGAGGAACCCTAAGGAAAGTTGTTCATAAGGTCAAAGAATTTTGGAAAGAATGGTTTGAAATTCGGTCACTACACAGCGCTAGTGGGCATGGAAAAGATAGAATTTTTAAATGGGTTTGTATCGTGAACCAGACCACCAGAAATGTAGGGCCTGGACCAGATATTTTCAGAAAGTCATGGACTTTTGGAAGGTCAAGGGTATGGTCCGGAATTCAGTCACTACGTGACGCTAGCCCACATGAAAAGTAGAGTATTTTCAATGACTTTATGTAGTGATTTCGATTACCTAGAAAGATCAAACCTTTAGGAAAGTTGTTCATAAGGTCAAGAGCTTTTGGAAGGTGAAAAGGTGGTGTTCGTGATTAAGTCAATACGTGGCGGTAGTGGTCAAGAAAAAAGATAACTTTTGATCGAGTATATAAAAAGGGCGATACGGTCAAAATTTGGTCAATATCAACTTGACGTATTTCTTTCAATTTTGCATTTAAAAAACCTGAACACCCCTCATTTTGAAGGTGTGTGAGTGTAGAATGTTGCTCCTATTTTGATTTTGGAATTCACTCTTCAGTTGTCAAAATGCCGTCCACGCAAGAAGAGCAGCGTATCAAAATTTTGCTCGCGCATCGCGAAAATCCGAGCTACTCGCACGCAAAGTTGGCAAAATCGCTAAAAGTTGCCAAATCAACCGTTACAAATGTAATTAAAGTGTTTGGGGAACGTTTGTCGACAGCCAGGAAGTCTGGATCGGGGGGAAATCGAAAACCGGAAGCCGCTGAGACGACAAAGATAGTTGCCGGTAGTTTCAAGCGAAACCCTAACCTATCTCTCCGAGATGCCGCAACAAGCTGGGTGTATCGTCTACAACCGTGCATCGAGCCAAAAACGAGCCGGACTATCGACTCTACAAGAAGGTAGTGACTCCAAATCGCGATGATAAACAAAATACGACGGCCAAAGCGCGATCCCGGAGGCTGTACACGACGATGCTGACGAAGTTTGACTGCGTGGTAATGGACGACGAAACCTACCGTCAAAGCCGACTACAAGCAGGTTCCGGGACAGGAGTTTTATACGGCAAAAGGAAGGGGAAAGGTAGCAGATATTTTCAAGCACACGAAACTGTCAAAGTTCGCAAAGAAATATCTGGTTTGGCAAGCCATCTGTACCTGTGACTGTTGAAAAGCAGCATTTTCATAGCTTCCGGGACCGTCAACCAAGAAATTTACGTGAAAGAGTGTTTGAATAAACGTCCGCTGCCTTTTCCTGAAGAAACACGGTTGTTCCGTACTGTTTTGGCCGGATTTGGCATCTTGCCATTACGGTAAAAAGGCCATGGAGTGGTACGCCGCCAACAACGTGCAGGTGGTTCCCAAGGACAAGAACCCTCCCAACACGCCAGAGCTCCGCCCAATTGAGAAATATTGGGCTATTGTCAAGCGGAACCTAAAGAAGACCAAAAACTGCTTAGCGACGAGCAGCAGTTCAATGCAAACTGGCTTTCTGCGGCGAAGAAGGTGCGACAAGGTGGTTGTACAAAATCTGATGGCAGGGGTCAAGCGTAAGCGCCCGGCAATTCGATTTGGAAAAGCGGGAAGCCTAACTGAATATTTTTTCCTGAATTTTATACTTAATTGAACTTGAAAAAAATTTAATTTGATTTTTTAAATAAACGATTTCACCGATTTACACACGCGTTTTCCCTTGACCAAATTTTTGACCGTATCACCCTTTACTCCAACAGTTGTAATGAATTTGACGCGCCTTTCTCAAACAAACCATCTAGCGGAAAGCTTAATTGAATTGCGTATTTTGTTATTCGTTTTATCGGATCATATTGTTGGAAGGAGATTCTCTTATTCCCGCAGGTTTCGCGTAAGTGTCTCTGCTTACGGGCCTGTCCAACCCTTTTTGGCCCTTCATACAGCAGTATGTTGAATTTAAAACGGTAACAAAGCATGATCTTTCTGTTAAGTGGAACCGCATGCAGGGCAAGGCCCACGCTAGGATGGTGGCTTCCTACATACATACATACATACATACATACATACGTTGCCATGGAAAATATAAAAATTTAGAACTAATTTATATGGAAAGTTGTTCATAAGGCCAAGAACTTTCAGAAAGTATAAAGTTCGGAAATCGGTGATTCCGACGCCCTAGTAGCCATGTCCAAGAGATAAGAGAAAACTTATATAATTTATATAATAATCCCAATCTACTCGAAAGTTCAAACTTTTAGCAAATCCTGGAGAGTATGAGCTGTTGAGTGGAATACCTGTAACTATAAAAAAAGAAGAAAGATTAGTAAGGTCCATTTAATTCCAACTACCTTTATTGTTTATCTTGACAGACACGCTTCGTTTACAAGGTGCAAACTTCTTCAGTGTCGTGTACTAATACAATCGCGTGTTAGTACACGAAATTAAGGAAGTATGCACATTGTAGACTAAACGTGTATCTGTCAAGATAAGCAATGAAGTTAGTTGGAATTAAATGGAAATTATTTATCTTTCTTCATTTCCTAGCCTCAAGCAAAGTTTTTCAAAAGATCAAGGACTTTCTTGAGGTACAGAGTATGGTTCAGAATGCGGCATAAAGTGAATGGACGTGGAAAAACGAGAATTTCTGAGCAAGTTCATAAAGTGTTACCGACCACCTAGAAATTTGTATTGGTCTTTATATTCAATTTGGAAACATTTTAAATGATGAGCAACTATCAGTGATAATGAGAATTTATTTCTGGTCGTTGAAAAAATAGCATTTTTGAAAGAACAAGTGTTTGAGACTATGCTCCTGAGTAACTCCCTCTTGTTTTAAATTTGCACGCCAATTTCAGTTAGCGAGAGGCATCTAATCACCATGAAAAGTTTTAAAAATTGAGTGAATGAGCGTTTCAACTAGATGGATTTGAAATAAATTTTACTGAATAGGTTAAATACCTGAGAGTGATACTGGATGTCAAATTGAGCTGGAATGCTCGTGTTGAGTGTGTGGTTGGTAAGGCAGCCAGTGCTTTCTGGTTTGCTCAAAAACATTTGTCCGAAAATGGGGTTTCAGATCGAAAATGATAATGTGGCTTTATACTTCGAAAATTTATCCAAATTAACGTATGCTTCGCATTTCAGCAGGCCAAACACAAAGACACTACTTCTCATAAAAAACAGACGCAACGTCAACGGTTAGAGTCCAGTGCTATAACGGGATTCACAGCACTCCATCAAAATCGTAAGATGCATTTCTAGATCTACTGCACTGCCTTTGCACAACTACGTGCAATATGAAGCGGAAAACAGTATGCCAAGACTTTGAAAACTTGAAAACATTCAAGCAGAAGACTTAGTCGGTTACTTCACCTTTCAAAATGGGCCAGTGACGTATTTGAAGTGAAACTGGATGAAACTTGAGGAAAATTATGACATCCCTTACAAATGTGTGAGATGTTACGTATACACTCAGTAGCAACAAAAAAGCCGAGCAAAATTTTCTTCCAAAAAACTCGTTGTTCAACCTCCTGTAACTTTGTCAATTATCAATATATTTAGCTGAAATTTTGACAACGTTATAACTAATGTTTCGACTTTATGTGACCAAAATTTTATGTCATTTTGGACATACCAATTTCAAAAAAACGTATTTCTGTGAAAAATTTAGGTAGCATATTAAAAATTTCTACATGACTTAAAAAAATACAGAAATTTATGTGGACAAAGTTTGAACTGTTTTAATTAAGTGGTTTGGACTACAGCTGACGTCAAAGTTGACGCTCCAACATGAGTATTTCTCGCTTTCACCCGATATTTACCATGCTGAAATATCGGTGCAAATACATAGCCGAGGCGAATTCATCTCATTAATTCGGCCCAAACCTGTATGATGACAACGCCTCGGCTTTTTTTTTTGAACCGATATTTCAGCATGGTCATAATTGGGTGAACAAGGAAAATACTCATGTTGGAGCCTCAACTTTGACGCCAGCTGTAGTCCAAACCACTTGATGGAAACAGTTCAAATTTTGTCCACATAAATTTCTGTATTTTTTTAAGTCATGGAGAAATGATTAATATGCTACCTAAATTTTTCACAGAAATACGGTTTTTTGAAATTGGTATGTCCAAAATGACTTTTTTCACATATGCTTCCCACTATCCAACGGTGTTCCAAGCGGAGATTTTTGCTATAATTAAATGCGTTAACGTTTGTCTGAAGAGGAAATATAGATTTGCAAATATTTGAATATTCACAGACAGCTGAGCAGCCCTCAAAGCGTTGAGTAACACTAGTTTAGAAAATAAATCAAAATTGATGAACTTTATAGCTCGAATAATGTTTCAAATATGAAATTTAATGCAGAATTCAAAAATGCCGTAAAAAAAATTAAAGTAGAACAGTTTTTGAGATACGGATATGGAACGCAGATTGAAGAGAAGCAGTGAATTTAACCGGTGTCGTAAAAATGTAGACGCCACCGACATAACAAAACTTGTGTGGATCATTTTTGCATTTGAATTCCCGTTTTTCAGCGCACATTTTCTCACTCCGATAACTGAACAACGAACAGTCAAAATTTGGTTTGTTTTGAAGTGTTACCAATAGCTATTAAAATTAGGTGCCACAATATCTTACCTAACAATAGTACAGTAGGTAAACCAAATCTTGTGTGTGTGTGTGTGTGTGTGTGTGTGTGTGTGTGTGTGAAAGAGAGAGAGAGAGAGAGAGAGAGAGAAATGGGCGTATTTCTTTCGAATTTCTGTTTTTTCCCGCATTTCTGCACTTTTTCCAAAAATCACCATAACTTTCTAATTTTTCAACCGGTGTTCACCATTGAGCCCTTATTTTCTTTTTTTTTATTTCCTTTTATGTTACACATGCAATATATTTTTTGTTTGACGTGATTTTGGTATTAATCATATGCTTAGCACAAATTGTTTAACAAATCTCCAAAAAATATTCGCAAAAAAAATGTATATATTTATTAACAGCGTCGAAACTATTACTCCTTGAACATTGCATTGCTCAAAAGATCAGTGTTAAATTTAATTTTGTTTTATTTGATGACAGAATATTTGAAATTTAATAACACGCATTGGAGATATTGCATTTTAAGTAAATGTGTTTTTCATCATATATAAAAAAAATTACTTTTATCCATATTTCGAAAACTGTTTTACTTTTACTTTTTGATGCCTTTTTTATATTCTGCATAAAATTTCACATTAAAAATGATGATCAGCTTACCGAGTTAATAAATGCTGTAAACTAGTGTAATTATAAATGCACATGCTTTTGTTACTTGCCTGGGAATGCATTCTTTCACTGCGAAAGGTGTGCCAAAAGAACTTATACTGATTTATACTTATATGAAAGGGCAGACGAGCTTGCCAAATTACAAACGCACAGTTTATTGGCTATTCTGCGATATATCATACTGTGCCATAAAAATTGAACTAAAATCTTGGGAACACTGGGTGATGACCAACTGGCTGGTTGGTTGTTGGGTGTTATAAACTAAATTTTACGCGTCGCAAAGTTTTCAACTGAAAGAAAAGTGTCCCAAATTTAACGTGGTAATCTTTATTTGTCAATTTTGGGTAATTGGCGCATTGTTTTCGTCCAGATCTTGGCAAATCGGTAACGGTGCGTTCCAAATTGCTCAATAATTGCTTCTACACTTGCAGGTGCTACTCCTACTCGTTTAACAATATGATTAAATGACACACTTTTCACAGTACATCAAGTGTGCAAGATATTTTTCCGCATTCCAATTTAAATTTGCGACATCTTTGCTGCAACAACGTACAGTATTAAATTTGCACCGGAAACTGAAACTTGACATATAAATAAATCAAACAAAATGCCAAGTGACGTTGTGCGTGCTTGTATTTGTGTGTGAGATAAACGATAAATGCGTTTTGAAATGTTTGAATCTACTTTTCGATTCACTCCTTAGGGCCTGTCCAAAAACCACGTTGACTCATTTTTGAATACTCAGACCAACTCCCTCGTAGACTTTTTTCCATACATTTTTTTTATGAAATTTTGTATGGAGCGTAGACTTCAGTTTCTGGTCAGTTTCAACGCGTTCAACAGCATTTTCGGAGTTTATGCCGGTGATAACTCGAAAACTAATTATTTGATTAAGCTGAAACTTAAAAAAAATCTTTTTCATAGTATTACCTTTTATATGAATTAAAAATTATTGTAATATTTTATTACTATATATGAAAAAATGTGATAAAATGGCGGAAAACATATGGATTTTTTCAAAAAAGTTACGCCAAAACTGCAAATTTTATTTTTTTACTTTTTTTCAATTCATCTACTAACTGTAAATGTAATTAATGTAATTTTTTTTTGGGTTAGCAGGTTTCAAATCAAAACTGCGACCAGGAGAGCCGGCACAAGCAAAATACAACGACTTTTTCAAAAATAAGAAAAAAAAATTTATGTTTACTACATGGATACACTTATAATTGTAAAAAAGTTTCGGTTGTTTGAGTTAAAACTTCCCCTTGATATTTTTTTTTACGAAAATGAGTTTTTTTTTCTCGTTCTAACTGTATTTCCCCCCTTAACTAATTTAATTGAGTTTAAATTTGTTAGATTCAATGCTTGAACAAAATATTATTCAGAACCCATAGATGTTCAATACCTAATACAATTGTGTGACTACTATTAGACTGACTTGTTGAATTTTTAGTTGGGTATGAATGGTTTCACACTTTAGCAGGTTAATCATAGCCACTTATATTTGTCTCCTATTCTGACATCTTTCCCGAGCATGTGTTGTATATGGTTTATCTGTGAACTGAGAAATCCAAAAAGGATAACCCAGAATGTTTGCCTTCCACGTGCTGCTTTGATATCATGATTACATCGTGAAGTTGTGTTATTTGTTTGTTAAAAAATTGGCTAAATAAATTGTCACTCAAAATGCATACTGCTCAACATGTTTTCCAATTATTCACGGTAAAAAATAAGCGTTTGAAAACTGCTTAAATTATCGTTACAAGCCTAGTTATATATCATTAAAAGTGCTACCAATATAGTGAATAAAGACGCAGTCCTGTGTCAAAACTGAGTGGTTACTCTTCCCGCTTGATTACAGCTTTTTAACTTAGTGAGAATGAGGATGATAAATTCCTTTATGACGATGATGACGACGAGCCGAACATTGTCGGTCTGAGTAAATTTCATGAAAGAAGGGTAGCTTTTCATTACTAACGAGGACATAAATCACGGCACTCCATGAACACGATCATAAAAAGGACGATTGGTTGTTGATTTTCATGTGGTTGGTGGGCTGTGGGAAAGCGACAGTTGCACAATTTGAATTATCAAGGCGACGAAGAAGCATGGCCGAATTGAATGATCCTAACAAGAAATGGATGTTCCAATCGCGCGCAAAAAAGCCGTCTGCTCTTTATGGTTCGAATTTTGTTTAGCTAAAACCCTATAAAATTGATTTAGATAATGACACCCTCTGGCACGCATGGTGCTTTTTAATGAAAACCATAAATATTCACTAAAAGGCAATTAAAGAAGCATTTTGTTCGTATGTGTGTCCCAATAATCCGTAAAAACTCGTTCCAGAATCATGGGTCTGAAAGTACACGGGCACCCGTGTACACAAACTTCCGCTTGGAAGGATATGCGATGAGCAAATGAGCCGAGTCCGCACACGTAGATACAGTCCGCACATTAAATTACTGTGAACTGAACTGACGACAAATCATTTCTCCATAAATGTGTGTAGCAGATTCTTTTAATGACTGCAAGCAAACCCAGCTCAGCTCAGTTCACTCTTCCACAGCAGCAGCAGGAGCGAGCAGTATGATATGGTGCTTAGGTTGGGCACTAAATAATATCGAAAACACGGAATTGAAAAGTTCCACACATTGACTGCCTCGCGCGTCTGCAATCGACCAACTGACGACGGGGACGCGAGCGATAGTCAGTGCGCGAAAGGATATTTTGGTGTCCCGAAAATCAAGAGTCGTTTCCAACGTGTGAGTATTGGCTGCTGGGAGGGAGTGTATGGCGTAGTTTAAAACCAATTTGGTCTGCTTAGTCAGGACATATATAGAACGAAGCGGGCAGGGTTAACTTAGCCCGTAAAAAGTGAATCCTGCCGATCAGATTAGCGGATGTAGGGATGTTCACACGTTTGATTTTAAGGTTAGTTGATTTCCTTTGCATATAAGATGGCTGTTCTTCACACAATCATTGTTGATCATGAGAGATTTAAACTCTCACGGTACAGGCTGGAGAGAACTGTACGATGACAACCGGTCTTCCTTGATTTATGACCTCTGTGATTACTTCAACATGACAGATCTCAACAATGGAGAAGTAACACGTTTGGCTTAACCAGCCTCACTTGGTAGTAAATTAGGACCTGTTTATAAACCACGTAGACTCATTTTTGGAATTCTAAGACCCCTCCCCCCCCCCTCCTCATTAACATTTCACCATACAAATTATTGAAATTTTGTATGGAGCGTAGGTGTTGGCCAGTTATTCAGTTTTCTATAAGAAAAAGCTGAACAACTCCTCCAAATTCGTTTGAACAACCGATCAGTATTGATGTTAGTTGGGATTGTGTCACAGGTGCGGTAGTGGAAGAAATCGGTCCAACAAATGTAAAACAGTAATATAAAGTTAGTAACAAGCTTGTGCAAGTTAAGTGTCCTTCAGAAAATTCATGTTGTGCATTTGTGATTATATGTTTTACTTGTCTAAACTATTTGTTTTATTGACGATAAATTCAAATAGCTTTGAGATGCAAGGAATAATCACGATTTCACGTTCAGATATGCGTTTTTTTTTAATTTGTAGGAACTGACCCAAGCAAAAGTTACAAATTCAAAAGCCAAAATAAAAGACAAGTCGGTTTAGCTGAATGGTTTTTCATCCATACTGGAGGAAATAGGTTGCACGTAAACCTGACTAACATTTATGTCGTTCGAAGCTGCAGGATAGAACTAGAAACAATCAATTATTGTTTCTATTATTTTTTAACTGAAGCAAACAGTCTATTGAATATCATCAGAACTTTTTGGGATCAATATTTTCATCATAAATAGACGAATTAAGGTAGGCAAGTTCTTCTATTTTCATTGATCAGATACATTCGGAATGCTAAAATGAAATGGAATAATATTCTGTAGCATATTTTTATAAGAAAAAAGAAGTACGATTGAGGGATTGAGATAACAATTTTTTTTAAATTTTTACAAAGAGAGTTAAAGCTCGATTCAAAGTAAATCTGGACGCACGGTATAATACACCACCGCGTCCATGGTGGTTGAAATGAAAAACGTTTGACAGGCATTTGTTGATGTTTCAGTGACGAAGAAACTGGTAAAAAGTTTTTCTCGATTGATCGACGCATCTTGGATCTACAAATCATGGCACTTGAGAAAAGAAAACTAATTGTGCACAAAAATCTAGAGAATCCTTCGTGGGCTGCCTAAAAAAAAGCAAAATCAAACGTTACAAGGATGCTCTGAGTGTGAATAGAGCACAGCGCATCTATCATAAAAGTGGCACTAAGGACTAGGAGCTGAGGAGAGAGGTGTTGAGGTACATGAAAGGCAACCCAGGTGTCTCCATACGTTATTTGGCAAAGAAATACGGTTTCAACTTGTCCACCGTGCGTAACATCGTTTCAAGAGAAAGATATAAGTCTTTTTGTGCCAGTAAATATGCGAATCGCTTTCTGAAACAAAATTGAGTGGCAAAAAACCGAGCACGATTACTATACGAACGAGTTTTGACGAAATTTGATGGCTGTATTTTAATGGATGACGAAACAAATGTCAAAATGGATAATAAACAAATCGGACGAAAATTTCACCTGACAACTGGTCGTGGGGATGTCCCTTCTAGGTATAAATTTGTTTTTGCTGATAAGTTTGCTCGGAAACTAATGATCTGGAAAGGAATCTGCAGATGTGGCCTTAAAACCAAGGTTTTCATCACATCGCACACAATGACGTCAAAGGTTTACATTGAAGAGTGTCTGAAAAGGCGGATTTTACCCTCCATTCGGCAACACAATAACACCAACACCAACACCAACAACATAACACCAACGTTATGTTTTGGCCGCATCTAGCCAGCTGCCACTGCTCGAAGGAGGTATGCTGCAAACAATGTTAATTTCGTCGAGTCAATCCTCCGAACTGCCCTTAGCTCAGACCGATCGAAAAATATTGGGCAATTGTCAAGTGAAAACTTCCAGGATGCGGAAAACAATTGGCAAATGCACAACAAATGCGTTTAAAATGGAATAAGTCCGCCGGTACAGCGTCACCAGCAACTGTGCATATCGTGATGGCATCAATCACAATTAAAGTGCGACAGTTCGTTCGAAATGGTGAAATGTAATAACTTGTTATATACTTAAGAGCTGAATAAGTACCTTTTGTTTGACGTTTGATCAGCCGTGTATGTTGTTCAATTCTTGAGTTACGATCACTTCAATACGTCCAAATTAATTTTGAATCGGGCTTTATCATAGCTTATTCATTACACAAATTTATATCAACTGTGTTCAAATAGTTGGCAATGTAATAATGGTCCCAGGTAGTCACAAGCTTTTAAATTTGCAGCATAATATTCCAACGGCTCTTGTACTTAAAGATGATCCGTGTCGGCTGGAAATGTTGTTGTGCGTTAGCATTAAGCGATGTGGATGAAAAACGCTTTCTTTGAACTGGAAAATACTACCAACCAAGGTAGATTTCATTTCAATCAGTGTTCGGAAAAACACAACTAAATAGTCGAATTTAACGAGGCAAAAAGTTGAGCTTTTAGCTTAAACAACGATTGCCTCGTTGGGCCACTCACCTTAGGCATCAGTCCATTCCTGTAAGTTTAACGTTTGCATTGAAAAAAATGGACTCTTTCCGGATGGTGATAACATAAAAGCTAAGACAGATAATTGCTTTTGATAAATTTCCCATGGAAGGTAATTATTTATGCTTACTTGCAAAAAAATGTTTCACCCTTGCGAGCGGCCTTTCGGCAGTTAACCGGAACATTCGCCATGGCGCACGAAAACATGCGTGTTGGCGTGTTTTTGAGTTCTTTCTTCGTTTTATTTATCAATTCCTCCTCAGTTTTCGCGACAAAATTGTTGGAACAGATCTTACGCTTCAGATTGGCCCAGAAATTCTCGATGGGACGCAGCTAGGGGACGTACGGCGGGTTTGCCGACTTGGGTACCACATCGATATTCAGCCGCTCCATCTCCTCCAACGATCGCTTCGAGTAGTGGGCCGACGCCAGATCCGGCCAGAAGACCGCGTCTTTGCCCTTATGGTATTTCTTGATGAACAACACAACTTCCGGTAGGCATTTCGTATTATAAATTTCCCCGTTCACGGCCAGTTCGGAGCGAAAGAAGAGCGGCTTTGACATCCCCTTCTCGCTGATTTTTAGCCACAGCAGCAACTTTTTGGGGAACTTGGTGTGTGAAATGAACTTCACCTCGGAGCTCACTTCCTCCGTGGGGGAAGTAAACTACGAAGTTCCCTGCCAGTCGTTGACATCCAGGGTGAGATAGGTCTTGTCATCCATCGTCATTGCCTGCAGCTCCGAAACCAGTGGACGTGACTTCCGCTTCTTGACCGCTTGAACTGACCTCGCAGCCAAACGTACACAGCGATGTAGCCACTTTTCCCTCTGTCTTCCGTTTCAACATCCTTTGGAGCTTCTTGTCGCTCAGGGTCGTCGGCTGTCCAGAACCGGGATTTCTTTCGATACTCTGATTGTTTTCTAATAGTGCCAAGATGTTGTAGATGCCGCATGATGTCCATTTTCGGCGGGGCGCCGTTCTATAAACGCGCATACTTTTGAACGGACTGGCTTCACTGTTTTTGCCATCACGGTTATAGTTCCACTGATAGAGCTGTCAAATTTTGTCTGCTGACTCATGGGTCACTATGATTGATGCTCTATGGATATTTATGTCAGTGCGGGTGAAGATAAACCCATGAAAAATCGGCAATTTTTGTCCATTTTTTTTAATGCAAATGTTAGTGTTATAACGTTATAGTGTTTTGCAATGAAACTCTGGTGAGAATTGCATATCTCAAAGTCCTTGGTTGTCCCACACTTTCAAAATTTTGTTCTGTTTAGTCTGACCATTGTTATTATTATTGTTTTAACAGTTTAACAAGGCAAACTTATACTGAATGCACTAGCATGCGAAATCTGTAACTTTGAGTGGTTGTTATGAGTTTTAGGACGAAATAAGTTTTTGACTTTGAGAGTATGTGTGCCTGAATATGCTTGAGAATTTCAAGCATGAGATTTTGAGACGTTTTAATTCCTGTGATCCGTAATCCGTAACGAACGTTTATCGCTTAGAGTGGTTTGGAAAATCAAAACATTAAAATAAAAGAATATTGCACTGAAAATGTATTTTCGTAAATAAGCCTTCACACGCTTCGTAAACATGGATTTTGTACATAGAACAAATATCTCGTATATTGCCTGAAACATTCATACTACTTCTTATCTGGTGAAATGCTATCATTACACTGTTTTGTAAAATGCACGAAATGAATTTCGTGAAGATCAGCCAATCGCTGTTTCTCATTGATCGTTCTGTGTTGCTGTTGGGATAAGCGGGAATAATTTACCTGTCCCAAAACGAAAATTAAAGCGCTGTTGAGAGATATAACTTCATGCTCATTATTCAAGTATCTTCTCACGAGTCTACGAGGCCTAGTGAGATCAACCACGGATTCAGTTTCAGCACTTTCCAAAAATTTAGGATCGAATCCCATGTCAGAAACATTGAAAGAAGACGCTGGGCCACTCCACGTGTTGCGCTTTTTTGTCATTTTCATTTCGAGTCGATAAAGTAGATCTCTCAGTCATTCAGGCAACCATCATAGAGACGTTTCTTTTTAATTTGTAACAAAATATTTGTAGCTCTTTGTATTGTTTACGTACAATGCACGAGTGTTTTTTTTCTGTATCAACAAATGCTTTTGGCAGTTGCGCGTGTGCCATTAATTACGAATGTATCTTCATAAAAAGTACCTATCAGTTTCGTTGCAGAAAACGACGAAAGGATTGCTGTGTATTACCTTCGATTTCGTAATATGAACTAAAATTAATTTTCAGTGTGCATACACAAAACTGTTACAATAAGAGTCCTGTAAGCAGAGTTGCCAATATTTTTTTGAATAAACTGGAAGAATGCAAAAAAAACTGGAAAAAGCTGGATCCTAACTTAAAATGAACAACCATTTGCCGTATGTTCCAATCTATATGTTTTATGTAAAATATATTGTTTTAACTATAAATTATTTACACTAACACAGATGATTACTGTATACCACATTGTCATTTTAAGATTTCTCATATTCTAGATTATATGCAAACATTTTGACAAAAAATAGAACGAAAAAAAAGCGAATATAACCGCCTATTCAGCATAATGTAATTTGAACTGTCACCATCTGACATTTTTATTTGATTCGTTATAACAACTTCCAAGAGTTAGTCATACAATGGAGTCCAGGTCACATCACTTTATCAGGAAATGAAAGCTGATGCTTCCGATCAAATTAGGTATTACAAGACCAACACAGGAGAACTATCCTCTTACGGTAGGTGACTGTTTAATAAACTTCAAAACTGAATTTATGTCAGAATGGAAAACAGGATATTTTGAGTTACCTAAAGACAAAGGAAAACAGCATTTTGAATCAAAATAAATTGAAACCTTGGTATTTAAATTTGTCCACTATAGAAACGATTGCTGAACAATTAGAACCTTTCACACGGCTACAAAGGACACGTTAGCAAAATGGAACTTGATCAGATCAGATACTTGTAGTACTTGTAAAGTGCAAAAAAAAACCTTATTCACTTACTTTTTGAAT
This sequence comes from Aedes japonicus, assembly GCA_034211315.2. Classification (NCBI taxonomy): domain Eukaryota; kingdom Metazoa; phylum Arthropoda; class Insecta; order Diptera; family Culicidae; genus Aedes; species Aedes japonicus. Next base: position 51,175 of record JASCZW010005980.1, on the reverse strand, counting down.
GTAACAAATTCTCTGGGATAAGACGATAGTTCCGAGTACTCACTTAAAAAGAAAACTTTAAAGTAGCTCTCAAAAATAAAAATAAGGATGAATATCTACAAATCGGTAAATTTATCAGTGAGGCAGATATAAATGTTTGAGTCCAGTTTGCGCTATTAATCACTTCTTTCCTAGGCTTCACATGTGTAGATAGTTTTTGGTGTGTATGATAAAGCTAATCAAATTGTTTTCTTCACGTAACCGTCGTTTTAAATATTAATTTTACTCAACACTTGGCTAAAATGGACCAAACAGGTCTGAGCCATTAAAAGGAGAAAAAAAAAACACTACAAATAGCAGTCTTTCAAGGGAATAGGAATCATTCCACATTGTAAAAAAGGTTAAACAATGAAAAGGTGAAAATTAATTTCGCAAACAGGGTTGTGTAGAAAAAGAACTGGAAAAAACTGGCAAAAGTTAGGAAAACTGGATTTAACTGTTTGACTGGATTAGGTAAAAAAAAACTGGAAGAATCCAGTTTAAACTGGAACATTGGCATCCTTGTCTATAAGTTTCATTTACGAAGCAGAAGTACCTACGGAACGTATACAATATTTTGATTACGTTTCGACTGGTCTGCTATTCGATACGCTTTCTTGGTACACTATCACATTTGATAACAGATAATATACTGATGGAAAAAAAGTATAAAGACAACAAATATTTATTTCACTGATTTTACGTTTACCGTATCAGCTCCTCAGGTTTTTAGATACATATTTGTTATGGGTTGATTCGCCAGGTATCAATCTGCCTTTGTCATTAATCGCATTCTTCTGTTTTCTTGCATCGAAATAAGTTTAAGGACGGTACTCATCTTGTTTTGTCTTGCCGAAGGTATTTTTTTCGGTGTTAATTGGAAAGTGTCGTTTGAAATGCAAATAGAGAATTGAAGGTCAATACGAAACGAAAACAATGATAGTATAATTTAACTCATGTTATGACCACTATTTAAATGAAAAATTCCAAAAACAGCCAGTTGACCAACTTAGAGAATGGAAGAGTGAGTGAGCTTCAACAACAAGGATTTAGCTTGCATGAAGTAGGCTTCAGAATTGATAGATTACCTACGCATGGGAGAAAGGTATGCCACGAAGTAGCAATATGGACGTTCAACAACCTAGACATCACCCATCAAAAGGGGAATAAAACGGATGGCTATGAGATATAATAAGCTGTCATCGGCAGAAATTAGGAAAAAAAGTAGTCATTCGATATCTGCCCGCCGGATCCGTCTAGTTTTAAGCGATAATGTTTCATTCGTATCAGCGACGCCTGCACCACTAAAAGATAGATTAGTAATTTCCATTTAATTCCTACTACCTTTATTGCCTGTCCTGACAGATACGTGTATTTGGACTACAATTCTTCAGTGTCGTGTACTACTTCTACCAATGATTCGAAGCCACCACGATCATTACGCAAAATCAACGCAAAATCACATCTTTGGAAACATGTCTAGCCAGCAGATATTTTTCAACAGTTTGAAAATACTTCCACTAAGAAGTCTGTGCAGAATCTTATGAATAACGTTCGCAAGAAGATGCGTCTGTAAGCATACACAGATAAAAAGAAAAAATGAATTTTCTGTGTTATGTAATGCACATAAAGGGAATGCTAGATTTAGCTGAAAATAATGGGATATTTCATGTAAATTTAAGCCAAGTAACGCCTGAATCTAGACTGTGTATGAAAAATTGCAAACTTTGTTTTATGGCGCAGGCAAGATTAGAAACAATTTCGTTGTTTACGCCTCCTTTGGCTTGGAATTGAACGAGAGGGAATCGCACGCGCTTGTTAAAGTTATTATTTTTTTTCTGTGTACAATTGCTAAAGATATTGAAACATTTAAAACACTTGCCTGTTGTGTTATCCTCATATTAACAGTATGACTGATAAAAAAATTATTTCGATCGCTTGTGTAGTGTTTTAACTGAAAGCTGGGTGCGTTCGTACTATCCAAGGCATTCTTTGATGCATGAATGTTCTGTTCTCCCTTCTACAGATTTCCAAACATATTTTGAGCACCCCAAGCTCTCATCAGCCCACAAAAATAAGAAATCACACGTGAGGACACAAATGAGTTTATAACAGCATCGAACCAGTATCAGCATATCATCCCTGTATCCACCACATATCCCGGCTGGAGTAAACTGTGCGTCAGCTTCCCACTCTGAACTCACGCTCGTTCACTTCAGGAATAAAAAAAATCGTTCATTGAGTTGGGAATTTATTTCGGCGGATATTACACTTTTTTTTCTCTTCACTCTCCAACAACAAACTGGCTCCGGTGGCTCGAAACCGGATGAGTGAAAAACTCCTGATGGCACTCGGCATGGCATGGCACACACTGCTGTAGGATCGAAGCCAACCGAGCGCAACAGGGATCCACCGACAATCGGGTGCGTGGAAATGGGGACGGAGCGCCACCAAACGACGGCGATGTCGAGTGATAAAAACAATTAACATAATAAATAATAATCGCATTTGGATACGCTCCTTTACATCAGGCCCGCGAGTTTGCCGTTTGAGTGTCTGAGTGGGTATGGGGCTCATTTGGATTATGTTCCCACTCGTGCGCTTAGAAAAAGCATCACCGGGCGAGGTTTATGATGGGGTGTGAGGATAATTTCCCCCGAAAAAGTAATGATCATCTAATAGCTCGTATGGTGTGCCACGCAAGTTTTATTGAAATTGGATACACTCTCGTACTCGGATTTTGAGAGAACATGTCGGTGGTTGTATTTGCTGCTATTTATGTCATTCGGTGTGCACACCGATTGCGGGTGTTGTGTTGTAAAAATGATTTTATATGCCCCGCTAATGTGTGATTCACGCCACAAGCTGGCAGTGTGTCGGATTGTGCTTGGCGTTAATAAAATCACGCCCTGGAAATGGTTCCTTATTGGACGGATTTAGCAACATAGATTTTTTTCGGCAATGAAGAACAGTGCTGTAGTTATTTTGAAGTGTCTACAGCATTATGTCTGAATGTCAAAATTCTGATTATTCTGATAGGACCTTAACTTTAGTTCAAGGAAATTGGCTTGTTTAAATGCTCATGCGAAGCATGCAACTATAGAAACATGATTGATTTTGTTTCAGAATGTTTAGATAAATGATGATGTATTTTTTTTCTATTTTTCATCGTGACTCAGGAAAGGTCTGTGCGACTGAATCAGTGGCAACATAAACTGATGGCTTAATATGCAGGTATAACAAAGACTCCAGAAACGCCGGCGTCGGTGGTTTAGTGGTAAGCGTGACTGCTATTGGCACCCCAGTGGGTCTGTGTTCAATCCCAGTCGACGTCGGTGGTTTTTCTGAGGCGAAAAAATCTGGTCACGTCTTCCTTCGGAAGGGAAGTAAAACCGTTGGTCCCGTTTCGTTAGGTAGGGTCCATGAGTCGTTCGGCAGGGTGCAGGTGGTGGGGTCGTCTCACTGGCGTCGGTGATTGTCACCATGTGAGGAAATAGGCCGACGGAAAAAAGAAGCATTAAACGCAAAAAAAATTTATGACAACACTGAAAATAAAGTTTAGTTTATATTACGATATCGAAGGTCGAACTAACAAATTCATTCGTTGTTTTCTACAATGAAACTGATTTGTACTATTTATGAAGCTACCTTTGTAATTAAACAAACATTCGTGCATTTTACGAAAACAACAAAAAGAGCTTCTAAAATTTTATAACAAATTTAAAAGAAACGTCTCGATGGTTGCATGAATAACTGACAGATCTGCTGTCCTGCATTTTTTAATGTTTCTGCTATGGAATTTGGTCTTGAATTCTTGGGAAGCGCTGATACTGAATCCGTGGTTGATCTCACTCCGGGATGCCAGATATTTTTTTTCAAATATCTGTTATAAAAATTCGAAATGACTGGGAATGTCTATAAAAGTCTGCATTTTTTTTTTTTTTTTAGAAAATGACAACATTACAAATTTATATTGTTTTTGTTTAAAAAAAACAACGAAAAGACGTAATAAGAGAGCGAGTTATGTCATTTTCTCTATAATTGTGATTATGTAAACATTTTTCCATGTATTTTTTGGATTGTATGCAACTTTACACTATTGTTTCATATTTTTAAAGTGGCACTGAAGCTTAAAGACACAGTTTTCAAAACCACAAAAATTCCCCTGTAACGTTCTTTCCAGTTTTGTACTTTAAAATCAAAATTTGGTTTTCATTTGATAAATTCAACAGACTTTTCATTGGTTCAACAGTAACCATTGAATTTCATAGAATAAAAAAGTCAATTTTCCGTTAAATTAATTACAAAGTTGAATTCAAATTTTTTTTTATTTTTATTTCATTAGTAAAAAAACACTAAAATGACACTAAAAAGATTTTTTTTTGTTGATTAAGTCGAGGGGCTGTCATTTTCGAATTAAACATTTGTGATACACTTCTCAGCTTAACTTCGGAGAAATTTTCTTACTGATCAAATCTTCCATATGAGGTGAGATGGAAAGTACGGAATTTTAATTCCTGCATGATTGTGTGTCATCATAGTAAGGTGTTAATAGTAGGATAGATGATTTTTAACTTATTTTAATATTTTGTATAGACTGCCTCTTGGAGTTAGTCAGAAGATTGTCTCTTGAATTTCCAGTGAAGCTCTCTCCCGATCTCCTGCAAGGCTCTGCAGCAAAAATTCTAAGAAATCTTACTTCCTAAACCTCACACAAAATTCCTCATGAACTTCTTGGCAGTCACTCCTTATTTTTTCCAAATCCACATTTAAGAACCCAACCTTACTTTTTCCAGAAACATTTGGTAAGTTTTCCTGAACATATATACTTTCTTAACTTCTGATTGAGTCCACATCCTGAACTCCACGAGGGAAATTACTGCAAAACTTGGGGAAAGTACTTTCCAGAATTTCTTGGGAAATCTTCTTAAAGTTGTCAGAAGTTTCTTCCTGAGCTTCTGAGCAAGTACTTTTCTGAACTTCCGAGAGGTTCTCTTCTCAACTTCAGGGAGTATTCTCTCCTGGAACTTCTGGGGAAGTTTGTTCTCAAAATTTCTAGAAACTCCTGCTGGAACTTACTGGAAGGCTTCCCCTGCACTTCTGGAAAGTTTCTTCCTGATTTTATCAGGGAGCATTCTCACCAGTTAGCGATATACATACCCAAAAGTTTCTTCATTTCTGAAATGATGGAATGTTAAATTCTAAACTTTAGGGGAAGCTCTCATAGCACTTCTAGGGTAGTTCCAACTAAACTTTTGGTCTCTTCCGGAAGCCTGAGAAGTCCCTCTTGTAAACTTTTGAGGAGTTCTTTACTGATTTTTTTCTGAAAACCTCCTTCTTGATCGTACAGAGAAGTGCCTATCTGGTAAGTTTCTTCCTGAAATTTGGGAAAAAATCAGAGTTTTAGGATTTATTTCAATAGCTCCACCCAATCTCTTACTGCTGTTCTGTCCCAGAGTTACAACCGACTGCGGCTTTAGAGCAAATATTGGGATCACAAAAGTAATGGTTTTCCAAACGAGAAATACCAAGGCCACTTCTGCAAGTTATTTCGACCCAAGGCGTATTGGTTGGCCAAATAACTCGAGTTCCTAGTCAATATCCTACCACGATTGCTGACTTCACGCCGAAAGCCTCTGACGATGCCCACATTAATGTTTGAAAATTGGATTTATCCTTCTTATCAACATGAAACCCTAGGAGTGGACAGCAATTTCTGCTAGAACCAAAAATGTGAAGCGAAAGTTTTGATATGTCCATATAGAGCACGGTACAGGTTGTGAAATAGAATAGAAGAATTTCCAAATTGAGCGTAGGGGCAGCTATGCCAAAAAGTTGGCTCAGACCGCTTTCGTTTCCTCAGGTTGATTTCTACTTTAAATGATACCTAACGTGATATTTTGAAAATACTTCAACAAAGCTTCTTACCGTGTCTACTTATACTGTTCAGATCCTCCTACGTTTTAAATCTGAACTTTAGAGAAAACCTTTATTTGAAATTTTAAAAAATATTTCAAATGTCTGTAAAAGTCTGCAACATTAAAAAAAATGTCTGCTAAATGTCTGCATCGTTAAAAAAGTCTCCAACAAAAACGAAAAGTCTCGAAGATTTACAGACATGTCTGTAATATGGCATCCGATCTCAGTGGCCATGGTGGCACGTGAAGACACGATTGATCTGTTTGTATTTTTTTTTTTTTCGTCATGCAAAGTAGACTACATAACTACAAAACAATGTTTTACTTACATGCTGTGCATTATTTCTATTGTCTTATAAACGAGATTTTATTTGTTCTTTAGATAGTGATGCCAATAATTTCGCAATGTAGATTATACTGGCACATCATTCGATTGATGGGACCATTTTTCGCATAATTTGTTCTGTATGCTATTTTTAAGAATATTTTCCATGTTATATTATGCCTGCTGAGGTATAACAAGTCAATTGCGAGAGTAGTAATTCTGATTTAAAAGGAAGAGCTGTAGGTCATCTGCATGTATAAGTACCTGTATTTTTGTATGAAATATGTTGAAAATGTCGTTTACATACAAAATAAAAAGAACTGGGCCTAAATGTGAACCTTGGGATAGCCCCTAGGTGACTGAGTGAGGAGGTCTGAAAGCTAATTTTGTAGATGAAATATTTGTTTGCGATGCATTTAATACGACTTCAGACAATTCGACAGTCCATTCTTATTTTTTGCAATTTAAAGAGCAATAATGGTATGTTGATTCGGTCGTATACTTTAATAAATTAAGTGTATATGGCTTCTATGTGCTTGCCATTGTTCACTGCATTAAGCATAAAAGTAACAAATTCAAGAAGATTAGAGGTAATTGAGCAACCTTTGAAAAAGTCGTGCTGTTTGCTTGTAATTTGATTTTTACTTGCTGAAAAATATTTTCATATACGAGAGAGTCAAAAAGTTTTGGGATGCAAGAGATAATGGCAATTCCACGATAGTTGCGGATGTTAGATTTCTTGCTTGATTTGGAAATAGAAACCAAATAAGAGGGTTTCCTAATGTTTGGATATTTTCCGCTTTTCAGTGACATATTAAGAAGAAGATCTCAAGGAAGGGTCTGCAAGATTCTTAAAAATATGGGTGCAATGCCGTCTGAAGTTATAATTCTCGACCGCGCTACACGCTACACGACACAGCAGAAGTCTGCACAGTGTAGGCAAAATACGCGTATCTGTCAACAGCTCACACTTTCCAGGATTTAGTCTGGAATGTTTTGTATGCAATTTTGTTCACACATCGAAATCAAAACCTTCTTCCCTTTGTAGCACATTCCCGGAGGCCAATGTTACTGGAAGCCAGGTGACCCCGTTGGCTTTGTACCACTCCACATTTGAATAGTGACACGAAGCTAGATCCGTCCAGAACATCGTAGGGCCCTCGTGTTGCAGAGAAACAGACGCTTCTGTAGACTCTAATTGCGGTAAATCTCCCCGTTTACAGTCCCGGTGGCACGAACGGCGCACTCCGTATGCCACTTGACCAGATCGCTTACCAAATCATGTATTTCTTGGCAAACTTTTAAAGTTTCTGCATCCTTACTTCCTCCAGAACATCAAAATAGTACTTGGCGGTGAACAACAGTGAAAACTGCCGGAAGTCCGCCTTGACGCAAGTCTCATCATCCATGATGAGACAATGAGGCTTCGTCCGCATCTGGGTGTACAGTTTACGGGCCCGTGACTTTCCCACCATATTTTGCCGTTCGTCAAGATTTGAAGTCTTCTGCACTCTGTACGTATGCAGTCCCTCCCGGTCTTTGGCTTTCTGAACAAAAAACTTGGACAAATTCAACTTTTTGGCCACATCTCTAACCAAACGTCTCCGCGACACGCTTGTGATCCTGATCACTTATAGACCATCCATTATGACCCCATTTCTCCTTCCGTCCGATGCTCAGAGTTTCATAGTAACGTTTAATCACACGAATCACCGTTGACTGCACGATTCCGAACTGTTTTACGATGTCCCGATGAGAGACTTGGCGATTTTCCAGGTACTTGCGCAAAATGAATTTGTGACGTTGCTCTTCACGTAGGACTACGTCTTTATTTTCAATACATTCATCATACATGTATTCATTTTTTCACGTAGGACTACGTCTTTATTTTCAATACAGGGGTACACGTTGCGGGTATGGAAATTTGAAGCGTCACGAAATAAGTTTAGGCTTTTAACGTTAATAGCTAAGCTATTTCTCAATTGATTTTAAAAATGTTTGCTCAAATGGATCTCAACATTCTCTACGCTTCGGTTTCAATATTTGAAACTATTGATTTCTTATAATGCTGATTTTTCAGAACAAATTTACAAAACACACAGTACTTTCCTATCACAGCGAGTGACTCGTTGGACAGTCATTATTAATGCAGTTCTCGAGTAATTCATGATTAGGGCCTAAAAGCCATTGTTAAACAATGACTTTAAACGTTGATCTCTCACGAATCACGAAAATTCTACTATATCCAGCTACTTCATATGATAGAACTAATATTATTCTACCAGATGCTGCTTTCATTTCACCAGAGTGATTTAAGATTTAAGAGAAATCGACATTCAAAGTCATTGTTTACAAATGGCTTTTAGGCCCTTAACATGAATTACTCGAGAGTTGTGAGCTATGTCAAGATCGTGGCAAATTAAGCATAATATAGATGTTTTTAATGATGATACTGATATATTTGAAGATGATATCGATATATAAACACTCTTGCGATCAAAATTTGGTCGACTTAAACGTGACGTATTTCCTTTCATCGCGCATTAAAAATAATGCACACCCCTCACTTTGAAGATGTGTGCGTGTAGCACCATGCCTCTATTTTGATTATGAGATTAGCACCTCAGTTATCGAAATGTCGTGGAAGCAGCGCATCAAAATTTTGCGCATGCATGGCGAAAATCCCAACTACTCTCAAACCAAGTAGACGAAATTGTTAAATGAGACTAAATCAATTGTTCCAAACGTATTGAAAGCGTTCGGTGAACATTTGTCGACAGCCAGGAAAGCTGGATCGGGGGGAAATCGAAAGCCGGAGGCCAAAGCGACGACTAGAAGAGTTGCCCGCTGTTTCGAGCAGAACCCCAACCTCTCCGTCCGAGATGTCGCAAAGAAGCTGGGTGTGGCGCCTTCAACCGTAGATAGAGCTAAAAAACGAGCTGGATTGTCGATGTACAAGAAAGCGGTGACTTCAAATCACGACGATAAACAAAGCACGTCGGCCAAAGCACGATTACGCAAGTTGTACACGCCGATGCTGACAAACTTTGAACGCACGGCACAGGACGATGAAACTTACCTCAAGACAGACTTTAAATAGCTTCCTGGACAGAAATTTTATACGGCAAGCCGTCCGAAAGGTGGCAAAGTTCGCGAAGAAATATCTGGCGTGGCACGCCATCTGTACCTGTGGCTTGAAAAGCAACGTTTATATTGCTACCGGAACCGTCAACCAGGAAATTAATCTAAGCGAGTGCCTACAAAAACGTCTACTGCCTTTCCTGAAACGACACAATTGTTCCGTTCTATTTTGGCCGGATTTGGCATCTTGCCATTACGGAAAAAAAAGGCCATGGAATGTATGCTGCCAACAACTTTCAGGTGGTGCTCATGGACTAGAACCCTCCCAACACGCCAAAGCTCCGCCCAATCGAACAATATTGGGCCATCGTCAAGCGGAACCTTAAGAAGACTCAAAAAGCTGTTGTGAGCGAGAAAAATTTCTTTAATAATCAATAACGGGCCCGGCCACGTCCTTGCAATCAGGTGGGAATAAGGAAGGAAAGCTGATGTGACCTTTGTTGTTTAGGGACCGTGTTTACCTCTGCATCCCCCCATGTCACAGGTAGTAGGTTTTTTTTATGTAAGTAGGGTAGGGCTCGATGGATCAGGATTCACCTTGATAAGTGATGTGATTATAAAATAAAGTTCATATAATTCAGGGGTTAACAATTACCTGTTTTGTTCCGCGTTTTTTTGAGAGCACTTCCAGCCTCTCAATTGTCTAAAAATCCTTTGCGAGATCTGCTTCGTCCTAGGTATCTAAATGATGCCTATCTAAAATCGTCACGCTTGCCCCATTTAGCATTGCAGGTGAACGAAAACATCATCGTATCTCGAATTTAACTCCTCCGACCCAGCAACATACTCGCTACCATTTTGTTTTCTTCAGAATCTCCACATGCTCCGGCGAATGTTTGGTCAAAATTTACTCTCTCGAGAAAATCTCTCCGGCACTCCGGATACCCGGTATTACCGATGTTCGGCAAACTTCTCGTAGTAAACCAGTTCTATTGCCGACATGGCATTGCTGTATATATGAGCAACGTTCAACTCTGACTTAATCGCCGTTCCATCCGTCCCTCCTATTTTCAGCTTGTCCTTCTTTTTCACTTCTGCCAATCTGATAGGGTTTGGTTTGCGACTGTTGAATTTGTTACGCCGTTCGCTGGCTTCCGCTGCTTTGACCGCCTGTTAAGAGCGGGTTGTGATTTTAGACTTTTGAGCACCCCGGCTGGTTACCACTATGAAACTCTGATCGACACATTATCACAATCACTCATAAAATAAAAAACAGTACGTTTAATACGAAAAAACAGGAAATTAAATGACGTAAAAAAAATATTTGCTTTCACCGTCGAGCAAAGCATACTTCGACCTCTGTTGTGAGCGAGAAACAGTTCAAGGCAAACTGGCGTTTTGCGGCGAATAAAGTGGACAAGGAAGCTATACAAAATCTTATGGCTGGTGTTAAACGACAGACCCAGCAGTTCGCATTCTGTATAAAGGAAGCTTAGCTGAATATTTCTCCTGTATTCTGTATTGACTGAACTTGAAAAAGAAAAAGAATTTGACTTATTAATAAAAACTTTGATCGACTCACACACATTACTGTTTGACCAAATTTTGATCGGAACACCCTTTATGTAGATGATATAGATATAGAACGTTGAGTGTTAAAAATTCGCAAACACTATGTCTATACAGGCAGAACGGCTTTTTCGAATGCAATTCGAATGGTAGAACAATTTGTGTTTAGCGCTACGATCCCTAAATTTCGACAGAATATTAAAAACTACTACATAAATGATATATTTCACGCAAAATGATCTTTTCACTATTCTGATTTTGAAAGAGTTTTATACTGAATTATTATAAGAACTTGCTCATAATATGTGCATGACACCTACCTTATTCGAAAATACTGGATGATCCTGAATTTTGCACGATTTTGTTCGATAAATACCAAATATTTCTTAAAATCGTGTTTTGGTATTGACAATAACTAAGGGTCGTTTAAACTTGCCTACTTTTTGCATATCATGCTTTCCCTATTACCGTCATAATCCTCCTATAACAAGTTGGTAATGTTCTCTTAAAATTCCAAGCAGTGCCGAGAAGTGATTCTGTTTGTTTTAGTACGTTGGATAGAGTCCCTACCTTGCAATAGCAGTCAAATATTTTTTGAGAAAGTGACATGTCACAGTATAAGGTCTGTATCTGCAATAATCCGGACACCTCAAAACATGAATAAAACATAAATTTCGTATTATATTTCCGTCGTAGTAGATAATTTCAGATTCATGGGATGTTTTTTAACAATTCGTGAGGACAAAACATAGTTACATATTCGGTATTTGCATAAAATTTTCGAACTTTGCGCTTAACTCCCTCCATTAGGGTTTGTACAGGCTCTTCAGAAATTGTAGAAGCCGTCTTTGTCCAAATTTGCTGGAAGTGTTTGATGTCATTGATTCCTTGCTTCTTTCCAGAAAGCTTCCACTTCATCAGAGCCCAATATCTCTCGATTGGTTGTAGCTCTGGGCAATTTGGCGGGTTTGAGGTTGTTGGTACAATGTTTACTTGATTTGCTTGGTACCACTCCATCACAGTTTTAGCATAGTGACATGATGCTAAATCGAGCCAGGACAAAAGTTTTTCTTTGTGACTTTTGATGAAAGGTAGCAATCGATTCTGCAGACACTCTTTCTGATAGATCTCCTTGTTGATTGTGCCTGTAGTGACGAAAGATTTACTCTTTTTGCCACACGTGCAAATTGCTTGCCACACAAGGTATGCCTTCTTCGTTCTGAAATGTTCAGTTGTAGCATTTCTGGCCATAGCAGAATAAAAATCCAGCCCTGGAAGCTGCTTGAAATCCTCCAGGACATAAGTTTCATCGTCCATCGTCCAACGTCAAGCCCGTGATTTTGCTACCATGTTCTGTTTGTCGTTGCGATTTGGAACCGTTTTTACTTTATACGAATTAAGTTCCAAACGTTGTTTTGATTTTTGGACAAAACCAGGCGACATCCCTATTTTACGAGCCACCGTTCGAATGGAGAGATTTGGGTTTTTGTTAATATCCTTTTCACCTTTCGGTCCATGACAGGATCAGCGCGTCCAATGTTTTTGTCACTTCTCGGATTCCTCTCCACCGTCAAACGTTCCGAAAATGATTTGAGCATATCGTGAACAGTGGATTTAGGCAAATCCAATGTTTTTGCAAGGTCTCGTATTGACAAGTCAGGATTGGCCGTACGCCCGTACAAAATTCGCTCGCGTACTTGTTTTTCTTTCGTCGCCATCTTGAGAACTAAACATGAAATGTAAACATCAATCATAGTCTTTTTCATCATAGACTCTCAGCTATACTACAGTGAAATTTCGTGCAATATTTCAAAAGATACAATGATTTGAAGGTGTCCGGCTTAATGTGGATACAGACCTTATGGCTGCAAAATATCAGGAGCGAATAAATCTTTAAGCTATTTTAAATAAAAACCTGACATTAAAGTTGACTTTTAAACATTTGGAGACGTTATTAAAGGTTTATTGAGTTCCTGCACAAAAATTATCGTTTAAATTGATGATCAATTAACAAAATGACTTTTATACAGTTACATATTCTTGAAAGAAATCTTGTATATACTAATAAATGAAACTCATATTGCTTACTGACCCTCAGTTGTTTTTCAGTCATCTCTATTTTAACCATTGTAGCCATTGTACCGTGTCCGTATCGTCAAACCACACGACCGTTTTCACAGCCACGAAATGCTTTCTTAGGAGTGTACAATAGAATTTATTCACATACTTACATACTTTCTAATACAGTTACTGGTCTAACTGGTTATTTCGACCTAGACTACGTCTATCGGCTAGGGTAAAGGTCAAATAAAAATTTGAAAAAAAACGACCATAACGAATATTTGAAACACTTTGAACGCTTATAACTTCAACATTTCTCGACTGATTTTCGAAGTTGTCATTGAAACGAGTTGGAACGGTCAAATCAATGTTCAAAAATATCATTAATAATTGACTTGGAGCTCCCAAACAGACTTTCAACAATCTATAACGCAATAAGGATAATGGTGAGTCTGCTTTGCGCATCGGCTGTGAACGGTTGTGTCGATTCTTTGTTGCGCACTTTTCTATTATCAGACAAAGCCGCATTATCTATTGTTCAGCGGCGCGGTTGTTCGAGTGAGCGAAAAAATAGAACAATAAAGTTGCAGTCAGGTGATACATGTTGGTTGCTGTGGGTGAAGATCGTGATTGATTCTGTGGTTGGTTTTGACTCGTACTGTTGGTTCACCATAGTCGCCGAATCACCACATTAAAGATTTCCTTGTTTTCCCAATGAAAATTTTGAGATATGATTGTGATTGTACTGTGATCGAGTGGCTTGGATCATTATTAATTAGCTAGTTAATTTTGACCTAAATAATCAGTTCACCATATGCGTCGTATCGCCTTGATGTTGGTTTTGTTATCGGGTATAGCGCGTTATCAATTGTTTCGGTTATTTATTGTTAGGTGGCGTGAATGCGTGTTTGATGCTTTGTTTAGAACTGCCTTTACTATCGGGCATAGCTCGGTATCTATTTTTTTAGAATTTGTTATCGGGTGTAGCGTTTTGTCTATTGTTTCGATTGCCAATTGTTCGTTGCACGAGTGATCGAGTGAGCATGAAAAGTCGTGGTTCGACGGGTAAGATGGGTTGGTGGTGAATACATAATTGATTATGATCCAAATTATTCGTTCGCCATGCTCGTCGGGCAACCCTATCTTTAAACAAATAAACCACTGTCCCGTTTTTTAAGTGACTACAGCGGCATTCGTACTGTTGGTAAAGATCGGCCCAAGTTGGTGTTGGCCATACTCTGTGAGTGGCCCCAATAGCATCCTTACTGTTGGTTTGAATCGGTCCAAATCGGATTTTTAGCATTATTAAAAATCACTTTTATTCCAATGAAATACCACAATCACACTTTGTGAGTGGCCCCTATAGCATCCTTACTGTTGGTTTAGATCTGATAAAATCGTATGTCAGTACTAATTTTCAAATATTTCACTTGACAGCTTATCATTAACCAAAACGAACCCTGCTGCTACCCAATCCTGTTACCCAAAATCCCAGTGATTTCTCGTAGAAGTGCAGAGTTGTTCTCGGCATTCAATATAGCGAGTACCACGTCAACATATTCCTACCATTTCCTTGACCTGCATTTGGACGGGGCCGGTGCCGGTATTGCCTTAGTTTGAGATCACCAGTTTTTACACATTAAATATGAATGTTAGTGCCAAATATTTCCAGTTGGTTGATGTATAAACTTAGACTTCTACTGACTACTTTTCGTGACGCTCAGAATTGCTGAAAGATGTTGTGCAAAATAAGAAAAGGATAATGATTAACGTATGGAGGAGACGATTGAACGACGATTTCGCGCAATACGACCGGAACAAGGTGCAGAGTCGTATAGCTAGAAAGGTGGTTTGAACAAGTGGAGCCAGACCTTTGAAGTGTTTTTTGAAAAACATTGCGATGAAGGTGTGGTCTTGATCGAGCATTGAAACAGTCTAAATAACTAAGTATTTCTATCCCTAATCATTCAAGGATGCATATTTAAAAAAAGCAGTAGTTACAAATCGAGCAGAAGAATGATTGTCTACTCTCTCGTGTTTTTAAAATGAAAATGAGAACAGTTAAAAAACAATAACAACATCAAATTGGTAACATTTTTTGTTTAACATTCGATAAGTTTATCATGCACATTTTCTCAATTCCTATTCAAGTAGTTCTTATTTTCATTACTACCATCATCCATTTAAAACATCAAAAACACCTGATGACTGAAACCACAAACCGCCGATTTATACACAGGCCACCGAAAAACGCTTCAAATCAAATGTTTATTTAATGTAAACACTTAGTTTACCGCAAAGGAGCCGTTCAACCGGCAAGATGTCTTTTTGACATTCCGTCTCCATTCAGGTGCATCACAAGCATATCACGTGGAAACCAATGTGCATCTCGCTGCCATCGCACACTGGTTGGCTCAAGATGAGCATCGACTGAAGACAACTTTGTTGACACGATGCTTACTTGATGAGATGCTCTAACACCACCGCCACCTGCTTCCGTCAGTCCTGTTTGTTCCGTTCTTCGCCGAATCATCACCTCAAGAGGCAGTAGGGCCATGCACGTCTTAACCTGAGATCTTCAAGACGATCGTCTCGCAGACAGAAAATCGTCACACAATAGCTTAATCTTCTTGACGGCAATAGGTAACGATGTGCCGAGGCCGTCTATTTCCCCACACACATAGCTACCTTTAAACGTTAAGCTGATGATGATGAAAACCGAGCTTCATCTCGCCGTTTATTATCACGAAGCGTGCAGGAACATAATGCACTGTTAGGAGTAATGCTTGGTTGACTTTCAAGATTTCGGCATCCTATTCGGTAGGACTGATGGTGGCAACCAACCGTTCGTTGTTGACTTTAATCTTTCTTCTTATTATTCCGCGGGTGATTGCACCTAGTATGCTAATGGGAATCACTCATCGTAGAGCAAAAGTTTAGCCCCAGGGGAAAACTGTCACCTGATAAGAGTCATTCGAGCAGACACCGACACAGTTGTTATTGTTGTTCGGTTAAATGGTGATGAGATTCGGCGAAATCAAAATCAAGAAAGATCAACATTTACTCGTGTTCAAACTACAAACACTGTTACTCTAGGCTGAACGTGGCTATAAAGACTTCATCAAATTAATAGAAGTGCCCAATATCAGAAACAAAGATGCCATAAATTGGGACAAACTACAAGGTCAATCTCTGGCCTAAGCAAATGAATTCTCTGATCTATCGGTTGCGTCCAACGAATTTGGAAACAATCGACGACATCATTAGACGACGACCATGTTCATTCGCAGCCGGCAGCGCGAAAATGAGCAGAAACCGTTTAGTCACCCCACAGCCGAATATCCCCCATTCGCGCGCATTCCATAAATCACTCGAGAGATCGTTCAGATAAATGTAACTTTCGAGCACAGTTGAAGCCATCGTTCGCGCAAACAAACAGGGTGATAATTAATTTTCCAGATAATTTACTAAAAATGCTAATGCGAATAGTTGTTTCATCTCTTCCCCCCTGGGCCTTCCACAATGTCCGCCCGCGCGCAGCTGCGCCACTCATACCCCATCAGGCAGTCGAGGCAGCGCGCGGCAAATCAGCAGCCGTAGCATAACTCGCGCCATGTTGCGTTGAGGGGCATGATTTAAGTGTAGTAATCATCATATTTTGAGATTAAATAATTAGATCGATGGCGGTGAAGGCGCTTCGGCCAGCAAACCAGCCAGTGAATCGTGAGAATGCTTGTTTTCAATCACAAAATGATCCGATCGATGGCCCGCGACGGCACTGTGGATAGAAGAGGGTCCCGAACGAAAACAAAACCATAACTTTTGCATATTCGCCTTTTCGCAGCAGTCAGTGCTCGTTCGGTTTCGTAGGAAAGTTGTTTCTTCACAGGAACCGTAAATGGTCGATTGTTTATGTGCCGATGGTTGGACTATTATTTGTGTATTTTCTTTGGCACGTGGGGATGAATTTCTGCTGGCCCAGTGTGGTTCAGGAGGAGGTATAGATTATAACTGATAACGAAACTTATTAAGGATGTTTGCATCATGCTTGAAAATGCTGCCTCAGAAATTCGTGGAAATGTGTCAATATTTACGAGATATTTAGGTCAATCAGATAAAAAGCCATGAGTTACTCCCCAAATGGGTGCATTTGGGGAGTAACTCATAAAGTACATTAACTTTACGCTAGCTAAGATACTTCATCTAAGTTATTTTAAGTTCCTTGAAGTAATTAAAATCTAAATCCGTGATAGATGTTTTTGAATACATAATGCAAGTTCTTCAAAATGCCATTCACCTTCAGCTTCCTCTTCACAATAGACCAAAATCTCTCTATCGGTCTGAGCTGGGGACAGTTTGGTGGGTTGAGTTCTTTCGGTATAACCTGAATCCCGTTGGTTTCATACTACTGTAGCACTGTTTTACTGTAATGACAGCTTGCGAGATGTGGCCAAAACTTCACAGGTTCATTCTGGGAATCTGATGAATGGCAATATTCGCTTTTGGAGACATTCCGTTATGTAAAGCTCTGAATTAAATATCTTATCAGTGATGAAAACCTTGGTCTTCCTACCGCAGCTACAGATGCTGTACCAAATCATGTATTTACATGCAAATTTGAGACTTTTTGGCCAATCCGCGGTCTGAGATGTTGGGGTTTGCCTTAATGTTCTTGATGACTTTGTTCCGCAGTTGACGGTTGACAGTACCCGTCTGCACAGTAGAAGTCTGCACATTGTAGACTAAATACGCGTAACTATCGATAAGTAATAAAAGTAGTTGGAATTAATTGGAAGTTACTAATTTTTTTCTCATTTCAAGTTACTACTTGGTATTTCACTAAATAGCTCATCCTTTCAAGGATTAATTGCCCAGATGTTTTACACTGGCTTGATACCCACACTAACCGCCACATAAATTCTTTCTTTGTTGTCTTGAATCAGGATTTTGAATCTTGGTATCATCTTATCTTGCTGAAACACGACAGTTCTTTGCTTTGAATGAAACTAAGCAGCTGTTCAAGACCCCAATGTAATCGGATAAGCTCATTCAACAATGTAAATGCCTAATTGGTCTTTCCAATTGCACAAAATCCAATTTAAACCATAAGATTTCCGCCCCCAGATAACGAGTCAAAAGTATCCTAAATCTTTTCGTAGATTTCGCCAGAAACCTGTACAACCATCGATACCATCTAAATTGAATTTTATTTCTATCGAAAAAAAATCATAAAGAGTAAAAAAATGGAGTTCACGAATCGAAATCATTCATTGCTGTACAAAATATCAATGTCTTCATCTGTCTTAAAACTAGACAACCTCAATGATTTTGATGAATTTGTACAACTTAAATTCCATGTTTATTTCGGTGAACTTCACACGCTTTTGATTGAGTCTAGAAGCTTGAATTGAAGCCTTGTTCATTTTGGAACGAATAAAATTGGAAATGTTGTTCAAAACCGAGTTGTTTCCGCAATATGGTGGAATTTAAGGCCAATTTCACAATTTTTCACTTCTTACTATCGCAGCAAGCCGTGTTTTGAATCTGACGTGTTTTGCTTCAGCTGTGTCGTTTTCACGAAACAAAATCAACTTAATTACGCTATTCAACGTAATTAAAAAGTGAAATTTTAAAATGTTTGTGATCGATTCTCACTTAAAGTGTACTATGGTCGTATTTCTTCAAATGCATTGTGCGTCGGTAGTTTTTTCTCGTTTCTTGTTTTTTAGTGCTTCGAACCCGTACCTGGAAGAGTTTCTCTGCATCAGACAAAGAACATTGTTGAGGACGTTTTATATCATCGAAAATATAACTTGACTACATACACGCCAGCATCAAGAACGTTAATATTTGAATCTTGAAATGTGAAAACTCTTCACATATCCATTTGATGTGTGAAAATTATCATGCGGGGCTCATTTTATATGAATATGATTCCAGAATATCCCTGTTTGAAGAGGCAATTGGGTGTTGAATTTTCAATAGGGCTTTTATACCTATCTAGCGAGCGGATTCATTGTTTGCAGCAGCTAAGTGAACTCTAAATTTCGAAATACGATTAACTCAAGTTTTCGGACGTAACGACCCCTTTCGACGAGAAAGAAGAAGACTTAGAAAGTATTTACAGAAAGTATACAGAATGCGACTGAAATATTGATTCACTGTCAAAAATTCAATCGCATGAGAAAACCCAGCCAAAATGAAGGAAATTTATAAAAATTTATTATGCACATCTTTTTTGGTAGTTTCGGCAACTGAAACTAGGTGAGATGAATGCGCAAAAAGTGAAGAAATTTTAAGAAGCGCATTTAATGTATTCAGAGTCAACAGACATGTTCACGCGTTTCAGAGAAAGTCAGACGTCGCATGTTTGGGTGAAATAACACAGAAAAAGTGAAACGCATGTGTTCGCTTCTGTGTATTTTTCACCAGACCATGCAGTTAATTTTTTACCAAACTGCCAATTTCACACTTAACCAAATTCATCACATCAAAAATCAACAAAATTTCTATTTGGACATTTTATTTATAAATATAAATGATTGTGGAAAAATGAAACGGTCCACACAGCAATCGAATACTCTTTACTCGTACATAAATACTAAGAACTCAACGACTGTGAATACGAGGAAGTCTTTGATAACCAATTACTGAATTATGAAAACATTAAACTAAAATTATGCAATGTCAATTGGCAAAAAATTTTAAGGAATTAGGGAAATTTTTAAACTGATAAAGACGTCTTTTACAAAATTTTACTATAAATTATCTCTGGAGAATAAACGACGTAACAAAAATACTAAATATCCAATCTGGTAAAACAAACGTATAAAACATCTCATAAATCGTTAGCAAAAAGCTCATAAAACTTACAAAAAAATAATAACTGTGAAAATTTAGCAATATACTTGCCACCTGTAATGCATTTGAAGAGTGTAATTCAAAATCAATGCTTGCAATGAAGTCTTGTCCAAGGAGCTTCTTTAAACGTAAAAACCAAATTTATATCCAACAATTTTCCATCAAAAATGCATCTCGACGAAAATGTTGAAATAGCTCGGATGAAAATTGTAACCTTTTTGCAAAATTCTTCCAAGAAATCTATACAACATTTTCTGAAGAAGATCGCGACTGCAATTACTTTGCATTTTATCCAGACTTGCCAAGGGACATCGGCGTCAATCAGCTTCATGTGCAGGATATTTTGCTGGCTTTAAACAGTTTAGACGCATCGAAAGGTCAGAATTCCTCCAGTATTTATGAAAAGCCTCGCAATGGAACTAACTGCTCCACTGTTTTCGATTTTCGATTTTAAATGTCATTGGAATCGGAAAACTTCCCAAACATATTTAAAAGCTCAATTTTAGTCCCTATCTTTAAATCTGGACGGAAATCAAATGACGTAATTATTGTGATATAGCCATTATTACATGCATTACAATGCTTTTTGAAGCAATTGTTAACGAAAAATTATTTCAACAGATCAAAAATCAAATAACTGCCATGCAACGCAGCTAAGAAGACGTTCGATCTCAACAAATCTGCTAGAATTCATTGCTATTCATTAAATGCAATGGATAACATACAGACTTTAGCAAGGCAATTCGCCGCATTCACATACCAATGTTACTCTTAAAATTGCAAAAATTGGGAATTGAGACAGGACTTCTGAAATGGCTTGAGTCATATTTGACTAATCGTCAACAAATAATAAAACATAACAGAAAAAATCGAATCCTATTCAAGTCACTTCAGGTGTCCCTCAAGCCTCTCATTTAGGACATCTTCTTTGTATTCTCTACGTAAAGGACTTTTCTTTTTTTTTTTTTTCTCAAAACAATAAATGGACTCGTTTATGCCGATGACACGAGATTGGACATCAATATATTCCGGAATGAAATATAATTACATAAATATAATTTAGTATAAAAAGAACATCATCAAACATAAAAATTACATTAGGAACTCAGAATGCAGCAAAATGTGAAAGAGTTAGGGATATAGCAATTATCTTAGATTCCAAATTAACATTCATTGCTCATTACAACACAATAATTCACAGGGCAAACAATATGTTCATCAAACGCTTTTGTTATAACTTTGTGGTTGGATTTGTAAACTATGACCTCTTCTGTGTTCCCTATAACAATAACAACATCAGAAGTTTTTGTTCGCGGTGCAGTTCGAACGTGCTTCAGGGAAATACAAAATGGAAGATGAAAGAACAAACATATTTGTTCGCTATCAATTGGAAGACTCTTCGCTTTGGCCCAGGCTTGCTGGAGTGTTGGGTTTTTCAGAAATACCGTGTGACGTGTTTTGAAAAGTACAGAGTAAAGTACAGAGAAACTGCGGAACAAAGTCATCAAGAACATTAGGGCAAACCCCAACATGTCAGACCACGATTTGGCGCCGCACGCAGTCTCCAAAAGAGAATATTGCCATTCGTCAGATCCCACAATGCTACAGTGCACTGCAGTGGTATGAAACCAACGTAATTCAATTTACCCAACACACCAAACTGTCCCCACCTCAGACCGATAGAGATATTTTGGGTTATTATGAAGAGGAAGCTGAAGGTGAATGGCAAGGTCGTCATCAATGCATCGTGCATCAATGAATTGAGAACCAAGTGGAATAACATTGCCAACAATTAAATTCCCACCTTCTTTCCCATCCGTAATTTGTAATTCCTATTAACCTCGAGACGGCCGCGAGTAATCGGCTCTATCCTCCTAACTTTAGTTTTATGATAAATGATGTGTAAAAATATGAAAATTTGGCTCTGTAAAGTTAATTCAATTGAGCCTGTAAAAATAAATGATTATTAAAAAAAAAAAACATTGCCAAAACGATGGATGAGAATAATGTACGCCGGTTGATGAAACGTAATCCGGGAAAAGTCCGAAAATTTCTTCGAAATCGAGATGGTTTATTGTGCTTGTATTTTCCCTCTGAAGTTCATTTTAGTCGTACATTTTAGTTAAAACAGAATACTATTTTGCTAATGTACATCCAAAGTATGCGCAAAAGTCTATGTTTCAATTCTAACTTGGCCACATCTTAGAAAGTTTGAAATAAACCGCACGTCATCCATGTTTTTAATCAGTGATAGAACAGTTTTTCTTCTTCTGCTCTTTCCAGAGAAGTTCCACTCTTCGTTTCACTACACGGCCAGCCGTTTCAACTCAGTTTTGAGTCGTTTTTGACTCACTTTCGTCATTAGTGGAGTCACTCAAATTTGAGTAAATGTTACTGGCATTGACAAGTCGACAAATCAAAAACATCCATTTGATTTTAGTCGATGTTTTTGATTTGTCGACTTGCCAATGCCAGTAACATTTACTCAAATTTGAGTGACTCCACTAATGACGAAAGTGAGTCAAAAACGACTCAAAACTGAGTTGAAACGGCTGGCCGTGTACCTGTGATTGGTCGACACACTTGCTGTTGTTGGCTTAAGAAGGTATAAGAGAAAACTGATGCCCAGCTTCGGGTTCATTCTTGTGACGAATCTTGCACGCAACGTATCGACAGAACCTGAAAACAACTAGCAGCAACCATGGAGGGTTTTAAGCCTGATGAAGATGTCGACTGTTGGGTGGCTATGATGAAAAATTCCATTTAGGATGACGGAAAAGCTCCAAAAACCTCCACATGCCAAATTTGGTTCCATTTGCTCGATTTGTTTTCGAGTAATACAGAAAATTGTGTTTCATTTGTAGGGCAGTGGGGTGTCAACCCACCATAGAAACATTTCTTGCCTTCAAAACCGTCCATTTGCCAAATTACGTTTCATTTGCTTGAATATCTCTTGAGATATGTTGTGTTTTATTTGTATGGGAGCCCCCCTCTCTTCCAGTGGGCGGAGTCTCAAACTACCATATAAACGTTTTTCTCGTTTAAAACCCTCCACACGCCAAATTTGGCTCCATTTGCTTAATTAATTCTCGAGTTATGCAGAAATTGGTGTTTCATTTGTATGAGAGCTCACCCCCTTTTTCAGAATGAGGAGGAATCTCAAACTACCACAAACACATGTTTTGCCTTCGAAAACCTCCACATGCCAAATTTGGCTCCATTTACTTAATTAGTTCTCGAGTTATGTAGAAATTTGTGATTCATTTGCATGGGAGCCCCCGTTTCCAGAGATGAGAGGGGTCTCTAACTATCATAAGAATGATTGGGAAACGAGGAGAATTTAAAATTAACACTTCATTTAATCACTTTTAAAAAAATAAAAAATAAAACCTAGAAACACTTCTTCAAATTTTCGCTGTTTCAAGGTTTTATTTTTAATTTTTTTAAAAGTGATCAAATGAAGTTTTAATTTGAAATTCTCCTAGTTTTCCAATCACAATCGTTCCACTAATACGCTCAAATATTTTTTTTTAAATAGTGTTTAAATAAAGTGAAAGTATCATAAGAACCCTGGCTCCTAAATTTCCTTCAAACAAAATTTCACACCGATCAGTTAGGTAGTTTTCGAGTACATAAGGTTCAGACAGACAGACAGACAGAAACTCATTATATGGATTTATAGAATAAACAGGCTTAGCGATATTCAAAAAAAGTATTTTTAACAAGATGTTCAAGATAAAATGGTACTAATTAAACTCCAAGATGCAGCTTTGAACAAAGATCATGCTGTAGGTTAATGGGTTTCTCCGGTTTGGTCCAGATATATTTTGTTTTGTTGGAACAATTCTTAACTTCCCTGGTTATGTAGTATTATTTTAAGAACTGTATCGTTAATTATGAGTACACCTAAAAATTGCATGTTTTATTTATTTTGCAACTCAAATTCATTAACATTGTTTGTTGACCATCAAAAAAGCCCAATACATCACTATTCATTTAATTTCTCGTAGATCTGGCCAGCTCTCACACCTTCTTCTTGATGTTCCTCATGAGGTTTTGCACAACCGTCCCGTCGATGGCTTTGCTTACGTTTACCCAGCCTTTTTTAATTTGATCTTCTCTTCTCGCCTACTTCCGCAGCTTTCCTTTCATCAAACCCAAAATGTTTCAATGAGCCTTATTTGCAGACAATTTGGAGGATTCATCGCCTTTTCCACAAATTGGGTATTGTTCTCTTCTTACCAGTCCAAGGTGGCACGCGCATAGTGGCAGGATGGTAAATCAGACCAAAACAGTGTCGAACTTTTGTGTTTTCGGATAAGTGGCAGAATACGTTTCTGCAGGCATTCCTTCCGGTACATTTCGGCTTTCATATTTGCGGTGGTGAAAAAAGGTGTCGCTTTCATACCGTAGTCCAATTTGACGTACGTGTACGGTAGGTTGGAAATAGAATAGAAGTATTGAAAATTGAGCGAAAGGGCATGGGTAAAGTAGTACTCGTAGGGCGTTATCTTTGCCTAACATCGCACTGCGGGGTAGGTCAAGGCACGGACGAATCCGCCACCTCAAAAGGCAAAAGTAACGTGTTGGATCGCGGTCATGTACCACTGATAGCTTGTGATAGTTTCTAGCGGTAGTTTGTACTCACTCTGTTTTTATATGCACATGGAAGAGACTCAATTTTCAAATACTTATTTCAATTTTCAACATCTTTTTTTTAAGTTTTTCAACATCTTTGCACCACAGTACTTTGGAGAGCTTTAAATGGCCTAATGAATCTATTCAATGATGTGCATGTTGTCAGGAACTGATACTTATAAACTTAAAAAATATTGCTCGTGAATTAATTGAGCTTGTAAGTTTCTTATATCTAAACTTAAGAGTACTTTGGAAAGAATTAATATATTTTTGAAACGGTTCGATGATGACCATGTTGTCAGAAGGTTGTCTTGGACTTCATCTACTCATATAAAAAAATCAAAACATTATTCATGACTTCGTTGAGATTGTAGATTGACAAGATCAGAAATCCAGAATACTTCGAAGATCTACAAATATCCTATTCACTTAATTTCATGATAAGTATGCTGTCACAATCCTATCTAGAACGTCTTGAACATGAGCATATGTTCAGGAAGACAGTTTAGCTCCAGGATAGTTTGGAGAGTATTAAATATATTACAGAAAATTGTATAGCAATTTAGAGAAGATATTATGCATACATCGGAGATAATTGTATCAAACCACATTGAGTCAGTAGATCGTTAAGATCATAACTTCAGGGCATTTTGGAGAACTTGGAAGGCATCAGGATTTTAAAAAGACACCTAATCAGCAATGTAGAGACAGACTAATGCAGTCCATAATAAAGAAGCAGTTTTCGTGGCCCTAAATTGTTTAAATTTTAAAGGTTCAGCACATGTAAGATAAACAATTTAAAGATTTTTTACATGTTCAATTGTTAAACCTTTTTCTTCTTCTTCTTTCTCTTCTTTTAGCGTTTCAAGCTTATTAATTTCACAATTTTCTTATTGCTTGCTCTCAACTTAGTGTTCTAAATGCACTATCACAGTTATAAATTGAGAGCTTTCGATGGCAGGCACCATTTTTGCATTAGTATAATTGTGTGGCAAGTACAATCAAACCTATGCCCAGGGAATCGAGAAATTTTCCTTAACAAAAAAATCCTAGACCAGACCAGGAATCAAACCCAGCCGCCTCCAGCACGGTGTTGCTTTGTAGCCGCACCTTTACCGACTGAGCTTAATAAGTTAGGGAGAACCCTAACTTATTAAACCAGGATGCCTGAATTCCCATTCTACCTTCTGGGTTATTTGAAACACTCACTAGAGAGTAGTGAATTGTCTGTTTGCCAGAAAATTGTATATGAATTCTCGGAGAATATCTCGGGGCACGTTACGGCAAGGTGATGGATTGTCGTGTTTGCTGTTTAACATTGCACTGAAGGGAGTGATTCGAAGAGCTGGGATAGACACGAGTGGCACGATCTTCAGGAAGACTATCCAACTATTTGGCTCAGCCGACGACGTTGATATCGTAGCATGTAACTTTGAGACTATGGCGGAAACGTACATCAGACTGAAGACTAAAGCTGGTAGGATTGGGCTTGTGGTTAATGCGTTGAAAACAAAATACATGAAGGGAAGAGGGTCACGAGAATACAATGTTAGCCTCATAGCACGAGTTCAGATCCCCGGTGATAAAATCGAGGTAGTAGACGAACTTGTGTATCTGGGCTCATTGGTGACCGCCGATAATGACACCAGTAGAGACATACAAAGGCGCATTATGGCTGGTAATCGTGCCTACTTTGGACTCCGAAAGACGCTGAGATCGAACAAAGTTCGCTGAACTACAAGGTTGACCGTCTACAAGACATTAATTAGACCGTTAGTTGTCTACGGCCACAAAACATGGACATTGATATTGGAAGACCGACGTGCCCTTAGAGTCTTTGAACGGAAGGTGCTGCGTACCATCTACGATTGAGTGCAGGTGGAAGACAGAACGTGGAGGAGGCGAATGAACCACGCATTGCACCAGTTGCTGGGAGAACCTCCCATCGTACACATCGCAAAAATCGGTCGACTACGATGGGCTGGGCATGTCGTAAGAATGTTGGACGACAGCCCTGTGAAAATGGTTCTCGAAAACAAATCGACAGGTATAAGAAGAAGAGGCGCGCAACGAGCAAGGTGGATCGATCAAGTAGAAGGCGACCTGCGGACCCTCCGCAGAAAGCGAGGCTGGCGAGTAACAGCCATGGACCGATTACAATGGAAACAACTTCTGTGTACAGCAGAGGCCACGCCAGCCTTAGTCTGGTAAGGTAAGGTAATTTGCTCAATAAAGCCCAAGTGACCTCGGCGTACAAATCCATTGGGCTATCCCTTTTAGTTTTTTGACACAATTTTGTTCAGGAACCAGGATAAAAATTAGAAAACAAAAATTTTGATTTCTCTAAATTTTTGCGTTCTATGGTAGTGTAAACTTCTAGTAAGTTGTTCCCAAATTGATTCTCCCTCATATTTTCATCCTAATTTCCAACCACACAACCTATTAAGGCTTGTTCGCGACAGAATCTGGACACCCCTAAATACGTATAACTCTGGAAATATTTCATCAACGCGTGAAATATTTCACAGATTGGTGACCGTATGTCTGTTCATTGTGTAAAATCAATTTTTGGTGATACTACAAGCTTTTAGATCGAAGATGGCGTCAAAAGAAGAGCAAGAACGAAAAGCAATTGTGTGCGGTGTCAATGAAAATCCGGAACTGTAAGAAAACATGCAGAAAAGCTTGGTTTGCCTGCAAGCACTGTTCAGAACGTTTTTAAAACGTTCAATACACATTTGGCAACAGCCAAGAAGGCTGAGAGCGGAACAAAACCCGATCTCAGGAACCACCAGAAGGACGAGAAGGGGAAGCAAATTTTGCAGAAGAGACCAGATCTTTCAGTACGTACTGTAGCTGCATACTCCCAAGCACTGGCAAGGTTTGAAGTCGTTCAAGGTGAAAACTGTACCGAATCGTAATGATAAACAGAATGTGACGGTTGAAACCCGGGCTCGCAAGTTGTATCGCGAATATTTGACAAAGTTTTCCTGCGTGATATTGGACGATGAAACTTATGTGCTGGAACACTACAAGCAGCTTCCCGGAATATCTTATTATACCGCCATGCAGCGAAATGGCGTTTGGAAGTATTTCAGGACGAAGAAAAAAGCCAAGTTTCATCGGTTCTCATGAAGAGAGAACTCTCTCAATATAAACAACAAGCTACAACTATAGACAAATTTCGAAAATCTTGGACAAAAGCAGCTACATCGGTTGTAGAGAAGTCTGCACAGACCCTAATGGCTGAAGTAAAGTCAAAGGTTTGTAGTTTCTTCATGCAGCCCAAATAAGTAACTATAATTAGTTTTAAGATGACTAATAATGCACAGTTAAATGAATAAAAAATACATGTTGGATTAAACTAACAGCAAATGTGTTTTATTCCAAATTTAATCTGTTCAGATTTTGTCGCGAACAAGCCTTATTATGAGCAAAGGAAAATAATGATGTTGAAAATAAATAGAAAGGATTTCCTAATTAAAAAATAAACAACACAAGTCCAGTCCCTATATTGTGAATTCAAATTATGTTTGCTATATTATCACAGTATTGCGGTTTTCACCATCTCATAAGGATGCCTCATCCTTCTGGTTGGATATCGCTCCACTGTGGTTTAACCCCCCCTTCCTTGCTATGGGTGTTGCCCTTCGTACAGTTTTTTTCAAGTCTCACCGGAGTTTCCTTCCATTTCATCTCAATTTGCGTTTTTCAATTTAAAGAATGGAACAATGAAATAATTTTTCCCGGGCACATTGGCCAATAGGAAAGAACCACGACTCAACTATATTATCGCTTCCTCCGCTGGCTCTTGCCGTTGGTATGGTTTGGAACCTACTGTAAAATTTTCCGTTTTCGATTGTTTGGCCGGAACACGGTCGACGGAAGTTTATTGTTGCCAGGTCGTCGGGATTATTGAAATTAATGTGAGTATGCTTTCCTAAGAAATTTGTGAAATGCTTTATCGCAATGAGCGTTTATGAGAGGAAAAAAAAGTCGTATAAGGTTGTGTAAGCTAATGAAAAACTGGTTAGCTTATACAAAATTCAAATTGTCTACGAAATGCGATTCCGGTTTTCATTGATTGACAGCATTTTCGGTTGAGATTTATTGCTTTTCAAAACAAAGAAACCTGACTGTGAATGACGGCTCTAAACAATACTCAATTCCAAGTATTTTACCATACTGCCCATGGTCGCATGCAAAACCAGTCAATAGATTGATGTGGGAACGTGATATACAGGAATTCAATTCTGCGCATTCAACCGATCACCGTTTTGGGTAAACCTGCCGAGTTTGTAAAAATTCCCAGAAATCATGTCAGTCTCTGCGCTCAGAGCTCAAGTCCCGGCTGAGAAAAAAACGCCTCCGATACTAAATTATTCACCCGGGACACGAAAACAATGGGATGAAATCTTAATCGGTTTATCGAAGGAGCAGTGAAACAGACGGACAGACTCGCGAAAGCCAACGAATTCTTGAAATGTGTTCTTCCCTATTGATCGTCGCGTTGGCCCGAGGTTCCGCGTGGCACAAAGTGCGAATGATACATTGCTGACATGTTTTGCAGTCTAACTTTCATGTGGAAGATTCCGGCTGTCTTCCGAACGGACCATTCCAGAAAGGGAGTGAGAACGAGTGGGAAAGGACGATGATGAATGGGAACCGCAGCACTGCAAGAAGCTGTGATGACTATGGCTTTGCTGTTTTGGGGGCTCTCGCGTGTGAGATGTACGACGTCTTGGTACAAGAAAGGATCTCCAACATCTTCTTGCCATCCGTGAGTGTGTGTGTCATGTTTGTTCCTTATGGTTTGAATTGAATGAAAAACCGACAGGAAGTTCTTTCTTTCGAGAAAAGTTGGATGGAAATATGGCAGGATTTTGGACTTGTTTACCGTCTTCTGGAGGGCATTGTCTGAACGTGGAAGTGGCACATTTGAAATGGCTACATTTTGTCGGATTGAAAAGTTTCACCATTCTTGAGCTTGAACTGAAGGCTGGTGGATGTACATTGTTTTGCTGGTGGAGAACAAGGTTTCTGGATTTTATGAAATATGAAAGCGCGATTCTCGTTTTGTACTTAGTGTCATGTACTGGGGCTACAGTTTCCAAAGCATCTTTCAAAACTGACTGCAAGTCTCACTTTCTTCCGCGGGAAATAATACCTACTCACCTCTTCGATGTACATCACTTCGGAGATTATGACAAAACACAAGGCTTTCCGCAATTATTGTTTCACCCCCACACCGTTCGCCCAGGGAAGGGTGGGCAGTAGACATGAGAAATGGCTACGACTTTCATTTACCATAAAACCAAATGAATCGCAAAACAAAACTTCAATGGAACCCGCGCGCGCACTCGGCAACAATTTAAACTCCCGTGCAAAATACGAGCCACCCACAACAACCCGACCCCGACAAGGCGAGAAACGTGAACCTGCAACGAGCCATTCGAGCAGAATTATTCCCCTCTCGGGTTTTTCGAACGCGCCGGGGCTGATTGAGTTGTTAATGAAAATGATTTTACGACAGAAGAAATATAATTTCCCCAACCGTCAACCCCGTCGTCAACCCCCACAACCCCACACGAATGCTATGAGAGGAGGCGGAGCTGCAACACTTTGGTTCGATTGGATGTGGTCTTTCCAACCAGCGGAGGACAGGGGAGTGAAGCGAACTTTTGGCTCCATCAACAAAAATCGCCTTATTTACGATAACGAGTGCCACTAACATTTGCGCGTGCTTTGATTGCCATCCGGAGATGTGAGTCTCACGTTTCACAGCTTCAATCAGCACGACAGCTAGCGTGCTCAGAGAAGTTGCGTTGCGGGAGCTTGATGTGATTGAGCGCAGAAAATCCATTCCCCGCCATCAGCATCAACCGAGTGTAATGTGTTTGTTTGATAAGGTATCGACAGTAAATTTTGCGTTAATATTTCATACGGTATGAGCTCAGCGGATTGTGGCGGTGGAACCACTGCTTCTATCGTTCTGCAGGACGTTGTTAAGAGGGGTGGAAGGGTGTGCGTGATCGAATCGCCAAATCGAGCATGGCAGTTGACTTGTGAATTGCTTACCAATCCAAGCTCTGATGTTTCTTCAAAGTTGGGTACTTTCACCACGTACCTACTGCAAATTTGAAAGACGACATCATATCGGAATGAATACTGACAGGGAAGACAACTTTGACGACTAGAGAGTACTATTGCAACTGAACTATAAAAAGAAATGTTTTCCAGCAGTCCAATATTTGCTGAATTATTGAAAGTGCCATAATTCTGACTCTTTCTACTGTTTGTGTCATTTCATCGCTGTGAGTGGGTAGGAAAGTGACTGTTGTGCACAGTGGAAACTTGAGCAGAAGTGGTTCACATTTTGTTCACGCTGAGGAAATGTTCACCGAACTGATGGAAAACGATTTCGATCAATGAGACAGTGCAGGCTCATGGTATCGCAACAAAGTTCACTTCAATTTGTTGCCGATTGTTTTCTATGGATAGTTAAAGGTATTACTGTTCGACTATGACGGTACTGTTTTTGTAGATAACATAGCATAGCATTTTCCAACCATACATAATCCTGGATTGGCTGTCGCAGAGACGATGAAAGCGCTAAAAGAGCTGCCCTTGGTGTGACAGGCTCTTCAGCCATCGATCTCTTTGCACACCTGGCCAGGTCCTTATGATCAGCAAAAAATGGGAGGGAAGTGTTGATAAGATGTCTACTTAAGAAGATGCTCAGAACTCATGATACCTTTACAGACATCTGGAGTTGAAAGTTTGATGGGATTGAACAGGAGACTTTCCTTGGCGAGAAAGCGTGTGCATATTTTGTTGTACATAAATAGGTCGACGAGAGTGACGAAGCTAAGAAAATTGAAGCACTCCTTTACTATCCGCTTTTCTGGGCTGCAACTACTACTAAAATGTGTTTTTATTTATCTTTTAGTTTCAATTTTTACTTTTAATTTTTACATGGCAATTGTCTAGCCATCTTTCCCAGGTTTCCGGATGGGTATGACTTTAGCTGACTTCCAGCACGAGGAGAAGTAGCTAAGTCTAAGGCATTGATTAAATATTAATGCTAGATGTTCATAGAATTGGGAACTCAAGTGCTTGAGTTCCAAATTCAAAATTTTGTCGAAACCTGGGGCCTTCATGTTCTTCGATGTTTTGATATAGGTCGACAGTTCGTCAGCTGTGATTTCTGGTTCCTCCAAAAAATCGTTGGGATATAGATGGATGTTATTCGCATGCTCGTTAACGGCAGCTTCGTGAGGACTGACGATGTTCTGTCCAAGATTGTGTGAGCTGACAAAATGTCGACCTATCTCAGCAGCCTTCTCAGCGGGACTAATCAAACGATCCTTAGAGTCATTGTTGTCTAGTGGGATCAACGGTGGAATGGGCCTAGGCTTGGTTTTTAAAATTTTTGTTAATTTCCAGAACGGCTTAGCACTATCTGGGAGGGCGCGGATTCTGTTGGCAAAATTATTGTTTCTGAGATCCATCATTCTGGCCTTAATGATCTTGTTCAAACGATTGCACTCTGACTTTAAGGCAGGCAGACCAGTACGTTGATACTGTCTGCGAGTGGTGTTTCGAAGACGGATCAAGTTTTTAGTGAGACTATCAATGGGTAAAAAGTTGCTCACCTGTGTTACTTCTGGAACGTGGTGCTCCCAGGCCTGCAGTTGCCGATCGATGTCGTCGGTTGATTCGGAGCGCCTATCGTAATCGACCGTATTGTCGACCTGATGACGGAACTGGACCCAGTTGGCGCGATGGTTACGTTTCCCCTGGTTTCATGTTTTGCGTTCAGGTCACCGGCGATGATAAACTGCCCATGCCTCCGAGTGAGCTTGATGATGTCGTTTCGGAAGATCCTATCTGTCCCGTTGTTTGTGCTTGCTTGTTTGGGACAATAGGCCGCGATGATGGTGATAGGGCCGACGGTGGATTCGACCTTGACTCCGATGGCTTCGACGAATTGGAGCTGCAGACTCGGAAGCATCTGGCAGTTGATGTTGGTACGCAGCGCGATGGCGACTCCCCCTCCGGCGGAACTGGTTCGATCGAGTCTGATCAGACGGAAATCTGGGAGGAAAACGTTAATCTCAGGCTTGAGATGCGCCTCGGTGATGATTGCGATGGCTGCAACACAGGTGTTTCCTATTTGTATCCAGGCTCTTCTTGCGTGGGAGCTTGTCTGTCGGTTGGGACATGAGCACTAGCTCTTGTCCTAGCCTTTTATGGTTCATGGTTATAGCGCTATTATTCGCTTTCTGAAAAGAGAAAAAGGACCCGTCGGCACACAAACATGCCAAACGTGCTAAAATGACGGAACCGATCCCTGTACTGACCCTTGAAACCTTCCTCAAACAAAAGAACTCCTTTTCTGCTGAACCGCTTGTACCGCTTGGAAATATGTGCGATCCAGCTTGGTTTTCAGACTGGGAACGGTATCCCACGCGACTAGTTAAAGCCACTCCGATGTTTCTGCCACCTCCAGGGGAATGCCTGTTCGGATGCGGAGAACATCCTTTCCAGTTCAGCCCGACTCTTTCAAGATACTTACTTAGCAGTGCTCATTTCCTGATACACAAAAATCACTATGCTCAAATTTCCTACTAATCACGCAGTTTTTACTCGACACAAGACACTACCTTCCGACGGCTTGCTAAATTGAAGTTCAGAAGAAACCACCTAACTCTGCATTCAAAATCTGATAACAATCGCGGTAGAACAAAAAACAAAACCGTGACGGCACACGAAAAACAAACCGTCCGCGCGCAAAGCATACTGCGATCTCATCAATCGATAAAACGGTACTGCTTTTGTAGATGGTAGCCATTTTGTTAGCAAACGCTTCTTAGTCTTTTCCCCGTAAATCGCTGGCCATCCACTAACACCAATACTATCAGCATATAGGAGAAAATTTCCCCTACATTCTGATAGCATTGCTTTGCGTGGGTAGCCTGCGATTGACTAGAAAAAGGCTCAGAAGCGTTTGTTTACAAAATGGAGATAGGCCCTTTTCAATTGCTGGTCTTGAAGTATCAGAACGATGACTTAGCTGGTATATTCTCCTGCACCTGAAAGATGTGTGTCGTGCCTTTCTACAAACAACATTGCAAGCTTATTGCTTTCACAAATCCCCTATTACTAGCTCTCAACTTAGTGTTCTAAATGCACTGCCACTGTTGTTAACTGAGAACTTTCGATGCAGGAACAGTTTTTGTATTACTATGATTGTGTAGCAAATACAATCATTCCCTATGCCAAGGGAGTCGACTAATTTTCCTTAAAGAAAAATTTCTAGATCAGACCGGGAATCGAACCCACTCACCTCCATCATGGTATTGCTTTATAGCTGCGCCTTTACCGACTGAGCTAAGCTGCCCTGGGATGCATAGTTGACGTAACCACCATCGGTATGATTGTTGAGGAAACGCGTTTTTCCGGGTTTAAGCTGAAATGTAGTATATATCAACAATTATGGACAAATGTTCTGTCCATTTGATGAAGTTTTACTAATAAAAGTGGGCCAGCAAGATAATTAGAATAGTTTCATTTTTTTATCATCTTTAAAACGCATACGCCAACTTATGCGAATAAACAGGCATATTACTGAACGTTTATTCTCATAGTTTGGCGTAAAAACCAGGCTGCTCTGTTCTGAATAATATGTCGTACATTAGGCTCTCGCCGATTGGCTTCACGAATACCAACGAAAAGTTTCACCCAGCAAAGCTCCCATTTGATTTTGACGATATCTACCATCGGACTTATCAGTCCAGAAAATGTTCGACTCTTTCAAAGAGCGTCAGTACAAAAATCAAAGGCGAAAAAAAGCAAGAATGTTGCAGTTACAGTTTCTACTGTAAGGTGTTGAGAGACCTGAACATAAAATTTATCCAACTGGGGCATGAAGAGTGCGAACGTTGTCAAACCCATCGTGTTCACGAAAAGCAGACAGGGCACTCTGCTAAAGCTGATGATAATGATCAAGGAGTATCAACAACGACCGAAGTTCAATGCGAGTTGTGTTTTAGTTGGAAGGATCACGGACGAGCGATTGCTGGGCGGACCGTGTACAATTAATGATGACGTCAATTTCAACACCCACTTGTTAGTTCCTTATGCAATTTTACTACCTGTGTTTTTGATTATACATCAGAATTCCAGGCTCATCCCTTTTCACTTTCTCGCCAAGTAAAAAAAAAAATCCATCAATTCTATCCCATTTTCAACTCCAGATGCCTATAAAGGCAGTATGAGGAATACAGTATCTCGGATCGTAAGGAACCGGCCAGGTGTTTTTCAGAGGTCGATAGATGGCAAGTATGTATGTAATCTCTAATCTACTTTCCCTGGTGCATTCAACTTCGCTTACAGCCACCCGTGATGTGGAGAGACGTCATTCATGCGACCAAATGGTGCTTACGCCAAACCGTTCTTTTCAATTTATCTCGCAATTTTTCGAAGAAACTTTTTTGGTTTTGACTTGGAGACAATGTATTATAGGGTAAAGAATGCAAAAAAACAAAAAAGTGAATTTTGGTCGTCTTGGCGCTTACGTCAACTATGCATCCCAGGGCAGTAAGGGAGGACCCTATAAATTGGGTTGTTTTGACTCAACCTTGAGCAACACTGCAATAAATCAAAGTGAGGTAAAATGTAATTACCAAAAGATTGGACCCGGAAAAAATGCGACACTTTGTTTTGGGTGTAACTTTTTATCGCGTAGGTAAAAATTAATGAAATCTTAGGTAATACTAGTTTAGAGTTATGTTTATGTGTGCAGAATTTTTTTCGCGATTTGTCAAGTAGTTTTCAAGATGCATTCGAAACAAACAGAGCTACGCCAGCAAATCTTGGGCGCGGTGATCGATAATCCTGGTCAGTCGCACAGATGGATTGGTAAAAGGCTTGGAATCCACCATTCCAAAGTGTCCCGCGTTGTGAAGATGTTCCAAGAGACAAAGACCATCGAGCGGCGCGCTGGAAGTGGCTGAAAACCGAAAACGGAATACCCAATTCGTCGAAGTGGTTCGTCCTGCAGACCATGAAGCGGGCTAGGCTACGTGTTTTTAAGGTCAACAAGGCGCCAAACCTGACTGACAAGCAAAACACGGTGGCCAAATTGCGTGCGTGGAAGCTGTACCGTGAGTGGCTGGTCAAGCTAGGCTGTCTCGTCATGGACGACGAGACATATATCATGGCGGACACCATACAAATCCCCGGCCTCGAGTTTTTGTCGGCACGTCCTGCATGGAGGTTCCGGAAAAGTTCCGGAAGAGAAAGATGGACAAATTCGCGAATAAGTACCTGTTTGGGCAGGCGATCTGCGAGGTACAACAAGCCGTTCGTTACAACCGGCACCATAAACGGGCAGATTTATCGAGAGGAATGCTTGCTGCCCTTCCTCCGCTCTCACTGTGGTCCCACGCTGTTCTGGCCGGATCTCGCTTCGTGCCATTACGCCAAGCCTGCAATGGATTGGTACGAAGCGAAGGGCGTTAATGTGGTCCCGAAGGAGGCGAACCCGCCAAATACACCAGAACTTCGTCCGATCGTAAAGTTTTGGGCGATAATGACGAAGAAGTTGAAGAAAAGTGGAAAAACATTCAAAACCGATGAAGCTTTGAAGAAAAACTGGGATAAATTATGTAAGGAAGATGGACAAAGCCTCGCCCAAGATCTCATGACCAGTGTTAAGAGAAATGTACGAGCATTCAGCTTGAGGGAGGAAATTCAATTATGCCAAAACATAGCTAATATATAGTTATTTATTACCCTGTCTTATGTTTTCCGAGTCCAGTCTTTACTTCTAGGTTAATGACCGAAACTTAACAATAGGTAAAAAAGCCCCTGCAAAGAAAAGAAAACAACCAACAAACGAGATTCGGACCAGCAACGTTTCGAACCCAAGATCCGTAAGGAGACCACCAATCTCTTATGGAAACGCGACGCGAGATTGGACACAACACTTATGATTCTTACAAACGAAAAAGGAACATAAAATTTACCTTTTACTGTCGACCGGTTTCGGGTTCGATGCTGCCCATCTACAGGACGATGTCCAACCAAGGTTAGACCGAGCCTGCCCAAAACGTGCGGAGTTTCTGGGGATCCACAAGCAGGCATCCATCATGCCCCAGCATGGTCAACACCATCCGCACCTCCGATGAACGAGGAGAATTTCCCGACGCTTCGGTACTAAGTGCTAAACGTACCGCCGATCCGAATCACCGCCATGCAAACCGCCTCCGTTCAGCATCGATTCGCGGCAGCCACTACCACCCCCAACCCGACTCCGTCTCTAGGCTGGGGCAATCAGAGTTGCAGTACCTTCACGCACCCACCCGTTGATGAACAGCTCTAAGACTCGGAGCAAATGGTCGAGTCGTTCAAAAACTCTACCGCAAACTACGTTCCTGCCGCTAGAAGGAGGAACATTTCAGTTCATTTTTAGGCATTGACCGTAAAAGCATCAACCTTCTCAATTAGAATGCTTGTTCGATTGGGAGCAAAGTTATCGAGCTCGGTGACTCCTTAACAGGAAGTACATCAATATCGCCATCGTCACGGAGACGCACGTCAAGCCCAAACTTAGCGTATCCATTCCGGTTTATGAGACTTGGTCGTTGCGGTTCTGATGGAGGAGGATTCGCGATCGCCATGCCTAACAACACCAACTGCCACATACTTCCGAGCTTTCAGCTGCAATTTATCGAAGCCATCGGAATTGAAGTCGAATCTGCCGTCGGCCCTATCACCAACGGAACAACAACGGTTCTACGAAACGACATCCGCAAGCTAACTCCGAGGCAGGAGCAATTTTTCATCGCCGGTGACCTGAAAGCGAAACACACTACCTTGGGAAACACCCGGCGCAACCGAAACGGCATCATTCTACAGAAGGACCTGTAAGAGGGTCATTACTACATCCTGCCCCCGGATACTTCCACCCGGTTGAGCAGAGCTGGGGTCCACTCAACAATCGACATCTTCTTCACCAACATGGGGAACAACATCACCCAGCTGGTCGT
Organism: Aedes japonicus; assembly: GCA_034211315.2. Classification (NCBI taxonomy): domain Eukaryota; kingdom Metazoa; phylum Arthropoda; class Insecta; order Diptera; family Culicidae; genus Aedes; species Aedes japonicus. The sequence continues at coordinate 13,649 of JASCZW010005980.1, read as the reverse complement.
GCACCAGGGGCACAGTTTGGAGCAACATGTTACAGTGATAGATCAGGTGAGTAACTCTGTACCCATTGATAGACTCACTAAAGAACTGATCCAATTGCGCAACGCCACCCGAAGGCAATACCAGCGAACCGGTCTACCTACGTTAAAAAGTCACTGCAATCGGATGACAAAAATCTAAGATTGGGCAAAGCCGTTTAGAAAGTTTACAAAATTTTCAAAAACTTAACCAAGACCCATTGATCCCCCTAGACAACAATGGTTGCAAGGATCGCTTGATAACTCCTGCAGAGAAGGCTGCTAAGATAGGTCAACAACTCGTCAGCTCGCACAATCTCGGACAAAGCATTGTCAGTCCGCATGAAGCTGCCGTTAGCGACCTTACAAACAACATCCATCTGAGTCCCAATGACTTCTCGGAAGAGTTGGAGATTTCAGCTGACGAATTGTTGACCAATTTCAAAACATCTAAGAACATGAAGGCCCCAGGTCTCGATAACACCATGAACTGGGAGCTCAAGCAATTGAGCCCCCGGTTCTACGTTCATCTGGCGTTGATTTTCAATCAATGCCTGCGACTAAGCTATTTCCCCTGGTATTCGAAGTTAGCTAAAGTCATTCTCATCCAGAAGCCTGGGTAAGATCCTTCCTATTTCTAAGAGCTATAGACCCATTAGCCTTCTCTCAGGATTAGCTAAGCTGTTTGAGAAAGCGATCAACCGTCAGCCTCTCTCATCTGCCGACGAGCTCAACATCTTGTTTGACGAACAATTTGGCTTCCGACGTGGCCGTTCTACAATTCACCAACCTAATCAAGACATTTGCATCCTCAGACAGAACAGGTTTGTGACGAAATCATCTGGGTACCAGAATATCGAGTTTTCCGTAGAGATGATCGATGAAATGAGTACCACAGTCAGCTGTCGAATTGATTTCAATCGAAAGCAGCAGTTCTGAAAGCGAATTTAACGATGCAGATGATGAAATCGCGCTCCCACCGCAACTAGAAAGACTAGCTGATGTGGAGCGTGAGTCAAGGCGCAGCGGTCGGGAGCGCCGCCCTACAGGCGAGTATTCAGACTTCATTACCTATAGTACGTATAGGGGCCAAAATATTTCCCAATAGTTGAAAACTCTGGATGAAGGCTATGTGAGAGGACATCGCAACAAGAGACCGCAACGTGGGCGCTTGAAGACCATCCAGAAGGCAGAGAGGCGATCAAAAACAATTGGATCTTCAAAACGAAGCATGGACCTGACGGAAAGATTGAGCAGTACAAAGGGCACTTAGTCGTCAATGGATGTTCGCAGTGGCCGGATTTTGACAAGGTTTATTTAACTGGAAATGAGAAGAAAAATTAGTATTTTCCATTTAATTCCAACTGCCTTTGCTTATCTTGACAGATACGCGTATTTCTTCTACAATGTGCTGACTTCTTCAATGTCTCGTACTAATAACTCGACTGTAGACTCAATACGCGTATCTGTCAAGATAAGCAAAGGTAGTTGGAATTAAATGGAAAATACTAGTTTGTCTTCTCATTTCTAGTTAAAGGTATTCCACTAAACAGCTCAAACTCTCTAGGATTCAAGGTTTATTTACCGGTGGTCCGTCACTCAGAGACAACGTTTCTGGTGTCGTTGGCGATAAAGTTTAATCTCGTCGTGGACCAAATAGGCGTGGTAATAGCTTTTCTTCAGCTTCACAGCTTTAGCGATCGAAAACGCGGTGAGTTGTCTCTCGATTGACAAGGCTAGTTGGTTAAAAAGAAATCATGGCAAGTGGCAAGTTACCCTGACGCAGTAAGTACCTGGTCATGGTTGTTTTAGGCAGAATTTATCTAAATCTTGAAACTACATAAGTCTTCGACTCCTAAAAATTGAGATTAGTATCACTCACAATAGATTTATTAGTATTTAAATGATAAAAAATGGCCAGATAACTCATGCTCTTTTTAAAACTCACGAATCCATGCAAACATTTACTTAATATTCGAACTAGAGATGGGCAATCAGCTCCTGAGCTGTTCCACTGAATCGATTCATTTCAGTGAGCAAATGACAACCAGCTCTTTAAAAAAAAAAAACCGCGGCTCACCGGCTCACCCGTTCTCACTGTACGCTTTGTTTTCTCTTGAGCTGAACAATTCATCGACTCTGTCAAATCAAAATGCGGAAGAGAAAAAGGGAAGAGAACTCTCTGAAGTGAACTGATTCCCGTTTCTTTTATTTTTTCTCCAAAAATCGACGAACTGGCTGTAATTTTGCGAAGTACATTCTCACAGAACGTAAACAAGAAAATAAAATATACGAATCTTGTCTTACTGTTGTTGGTGCAAATATTTACACTAAAGAATCTAAAATCCATTTTATTTTCGAACTCCAGTCTTATTCAATCTAAAAATGCAATCGAAATTTAATTTTTTAATTGAATAATAAACACATGTCCAATGTCCAATACATGTCATTAAGTGGTGAATCATACATCTCGATTAACCAACTATATTAAAAAAGTAAATCTTGTAATATTATACTTCAGGTGGTCAGATCACATACTCAAGAATCGATTAGGCTAAAAGCTTGCCGTGAAATGTTTTCTTTGTTGAAGATTAATTTTCTCCATAGTTTGAGTCCAATAATAACGTAGTATAGTCACTTTTATCCGTGTGCGTACTTCACAAATTCAATCATAACGTTGCAAAATCAAATCTGTTCAAAAGAATGAATCCGATGAGATGATCGGTTCGGATCCACTGCTGAAAGTGAGCTGAATTGCACATTACTAATCCGTATATTTAAATCACAAGTATAATTATAACCGAAACTGTTGAATTTGATTTGAAATTTCTATTTAATGAAATTTGATCAGCTATCCGAGCTCAATGAACACAGTAACAGAAACAGAAAGTTTGCGTTGTACTTTCTGGCCACATCTCGGATCAAAAGACCGGCGTTGGCTTTAACGCACCTCAACATCCTGTTGCGTAGCTGACGATCCTTGGTGCCAGTTGTTTCGTAGGTCCACTGATTCCTTTCCACACTCAGAGTTTCCTTGTAAGTTTCGAGCACTCGACAAACTGTTGCTATCGGCATCTTGAGCATATTAGCCAGCTTGGAACCGGAACACACAGGATTTTCCAGTTATATTTACACTTATTTTTTACTTCTTTTGAGTTCCATTTGACGTTATTTCTGAACGCGATCGACTACTATGATCAAACTTGCACAAGTTCATTTCTTTATAAGTGTCAACAAACCACTGTCAAAGATTTTCGATTCCCACCACAAAAAGGCAAGGGGCGTGCCAATTTACTTCTAGTCAGTCTATATTGTCCGAAATATAGTAGCCGTAAATCCACATAGTAATTCAATTAAAACTGCATCTGAGTATATCCCAAAACATTCGCTCTGACGATTCGCAGGCACATCACAGTGCACACAGCATCATCATGAAAGTGAGAAACTGAGCAAATTATGGAAATGTAGTAAAGAACAGAAACAAATCGTAGCAGCAACCACAGAAAGCAAGAAAAGAAAGCTTCCACAAACACATACAGAGAGAAAACCTGACGCAACAAAAAAAAAAGTTCCTATGACGCGCAATTCAGTCACACTGAACTAAGCCAAACTGACTGAAAAACTCCAGCAGCAGGAAAAATAACATGGAAAGCAATAACAGTTACAAGAAAATTAAATTGTCGATTGTATTTCATTGTTATGACTGGCAGCAACGGGGTGAAAGCTAGCGCAGTGACTGTTCGAAGAGGGAAGGTACTGACGAGAAGGTGGCAAGCAGGAGAAAAAATATGCGAGAAACTTGGAGACGACTGCTACGGAATTGAAACGACACATCAACATCGGTCACGGACATTTGAGCGCGGCGCATTGCTACTGAAGGACCACCCAAACAACCAACCGTCCCGAAGTATCATCATCAGCATCTGGAAAAGCTTCACGGTGGTTGGTTGGGTGACTGGTGGCGAAAACCCGAAATGGAAGCAACTTCATCCGTGTAGCTTTTTTCAGACCCTCTTATGATGAGAAAAAGGACAACGAGACGGTCATAAATAAGAGAAGTGCTATTCGGTGGAGTGAAATATTTACTTTTGGCTCTGTTTTCGGAGAGCTTTTTGGAAACGATCACAAATGATGCTGTTGTACGTCTTACCTCTTGCAACACCCGCCACTTGGCTATGCCAAATTTACACGACATCAAATCACGGCAGGGAGGTACGTGTAATAGCACTAGTCATAGCCGTGGACGAAGAAAGATGCGATAAATCAAAAATTCTTCACATTTCTTCACGTTGAAATTTTGGCACCAAAAGTGCTGACAGCACTGAAAACCGTCTTGCACTTGCACTGCCCCAGTAGCTGACGGTGGCACTGACTTGGGATTGTTTGGAACGTGATTCATGCTCGTTATCTGAGGCTGGCAGGCCAAGGGACGGCAAAAAAGCTGTGAAAATCCGATCATACTGAGCAGAACCAACATCACCGTCGGCGTAATCATCATCATCATCAACAGCCGTCACTATCTCCATTATCGTCATTTGAATGAACCTGTCAGAAAGGGCTGATCTATATGGATCCTGTTTTATGCATGACATTTAAGCACAGGCCTATGCAAATTTATGAAAGCATACCTTCAAATTCAGAATGAAAGCCATTTAAGTTATTATATGCTGCACATTTCCGTTTAATGTTGTTTGCGAATTTCAGTCATTTAGAGCCAAGGTTCACTAGATTTCTTTGTACTAACAAGCTGGGTGGAAATTTCAATTCTGGATCCGGTCGCGGCGATCTTTCGGGTTGGATGTTTTCTCGCTGAGAACTTCAAGAGTCTTCGGTCGAATTCGGTTGAGAGACATTTATTCACAAGACAATTGGTTGAATGGAATATTTCATGAAATAAAATTGTATTCATTGAAAAAATTCCAAAACCATTGAATTTTTGTTGAACCTCTTAACGGAATAAAAAGATTTCACATTCCTTGGGTGTAATCATTTTGTGACGAATAAGGTATTTCGGATTATGTTGACCCGGATTTCAAATTCACATTGTGGAAAATTTATACAACCAATTTTAAAGTCTTTGCTGTCTAAGTGTTTATTAGAGTCCCAATTTTCCGTTTAATGGTGTGTGTTGCCCTTTCCGACCAGATTGGCCAAAAAGAATCTTTGCCGGTAGAGGGAATGTTTTGCACGAACTGCGAGGCGACGCACAGTGGGAAAAATGGCACCCAAAATCACAACTAATTAAAGGCCGCTGAATAAGTGCCTTGTAAAACAGCTTATCGGAGGAATCGAATGGTGATGGTTTCATCTTGGCAGACCCCGGGAAATTACTCATATGGCCCGATTTTCCCCTAATTTCGGTATATGATAAATGTGTGATTATTTAATACACATTTATCATATTGACTCTAATAATATTGCATCCATTTGTGCTGTACTATTGTTGAAATGCCTGGAAAATCCGATGGAGGTAATATTGTCTTGAAAAAAATGTCAGAAACTGTCCATTTTACCTCCATTCTCCACACGCTGAAAGTACTAGATATGCCATGTGGTTTTGGAAATTTGGGCGAATTAGAATCTATAAGAATGCCATACATTATTGTGGAACAGAATGGAGAGTATGTCGTCTTGTGTAAACATCAGTTATTGTCCATTTTGCCCGCTTTTACCTACATACAGGAAGAATCAATAGATAAAATGCGATTTTTGGAATAGCTGCGCATTAGAATCAAATCAAATGCACTGCAATATTATGAAAATGTCTGTAAAATCGAATGCAGTGGATGTAGACTCATGCAGACTTCGGGAAGTAGCTCGTTTTGCCCGATTTTTCCTTAATTTTGAAAAAATAATTGGATAATCCTACATTTATCATATTTTCACGAATAATATTGAACCCATTTGGGATCTACTATATGTTCTACTATTTTAACAATACTAAAGCACAAATGGGTTCAATATTATCAAAGCTAATATGATAAAAGCATGAATATTCAATTTTTCTTCAAAAATAAGCGGAAAATCGGGCAAATGAGCTACTTCCCGGGATCTGCACAAGACGTCATCCCCTTCATTCAATTTTCCGGACATTTTCATAATATTGCCGTGCATTTGATTTTATTGTAGTGCACGGCTATTTCAAAAACCGCATTATATATATTGATTCCTCCAATATGCAGGGAAAACCGGGTAAAATGGACAATAATTGACGTCTACAGAAGTCGAAATCCCCTTCATTCAATTCTCCAGACAGTTTGATAATAGTGAATTACATTTGATCCCAAATGGGTTCAATATTATTAGTGAAAATATGATAAATGTAGGATTATTCAATTATTTTTTCAAAATTAAGGAAAAATCGGGCAAAACGAGCCATTTTCCGAAGTCTGCATGAGTCTACATCCACTTCATTCGATTTTCCAGAAATTTTCATAATAATGTAGTGCATTTGATTTGATTCTAATGCGCAGCTATTCCAAAAATCGCATTTTATCTATTGATTCTTCCAGTATGTAGGGAAACGCGGGTAAAATGGACAATAACTGATGTTTACACAAGACGACATACTCTTCATTCAGTTCCTCGGACAGTTCCACAATAGTGTATTGCATTTTTATAGATTCTAATTCGCCTAAATTTCCAAAACCACATGGATCTAGTAGTTTCAGCATGTGGGGAATATCAGGCAAAATGGACAGTTCCTGCCGTTTTAACGTAGGACTACGTTTTTCTTTTCTATACCGGGTGCCGTTTCAAAATTTTGAAAAATGAGACCGTTACGCAAAAGTGAAAGGTTTTTGAACGCTTATAACTCTCGTTCGACTAAACAGAATGACTTCATTCATGCATCATTTTATCAAGAAGACTCACAAATTTTTTGCATGGAATTTTGAATGAAGTTCAATTAGTATAAGTAGTTCAATTTTTCATTTGAAAATGACCTTCTTTTGCTCCCATACAAATTTGCATATCAACAGGTTGAAAAATGTGTTTTCCCTAGCAAGGTCATAGGAAACGAGTAACAAATGTCTTCTTCTTCTTAAAAATAACTTTTCTCCGTCCCACACAAATTTCTGAGCGCACAAAGCTATTGGCCGAAAATGACATCATATTTGCGCTACGCTCTGATTGGTTCATACTGCAACAGTAACCTTGCCAGCAATTATGGAACACGTGGGAACGACCGAACACCAATAATCAGTTCTCGCTGTGCATCCGTATGCGACAGACGTGCTTGGCGAGCACGTTGTAGAAAACGCCGCCCGTGAAAACAAGAAGACCAGATTCATTCCACGTCACTTGCAGCTGGCCATCCGCAACAACGAGGAGCCGAACGAAGAAAGAAAGCCCAAGTGGAATCGAAAACATTTCTCCCCCGTCAACTAAATCCGTCCTTATCAGGACGACCAAATCAGTTTACAAACTAAAGAGTTGGGTTGAATTTTTCTATTGTGCTGTTGTTAATTCAATTACCGCATCATGGCTGAATATGGCAATCATTAAACGTCGCGTCCCCGATTATACCACAAAGAACGTTGAACAACAAACGAACGAAAGTCTAGAAGGGATAATTCGAGCCAAACTACAAAACATCAGTGACCATGTGGTGGAGTTCGCCATTGTTCCTAGTTATGCGTACCGGATTAGTTGCTATTGGTGGGAAGCAAATTAGGCATATTTCTGTTGAGAAAATCATCCGTCTAGCGTGCACTAATTCAAACTAATTATTGTGGCGCAATAACAGAAGTTCGTCCCCTTTGGTGCAATTTGTATCACATTGCCTTCGTTGGTACCGCCTTCTTTTGTGCAATAGCATCCGACGCCATGACATACCAGCGCTTAGCTGAAATTTTGACTCAGTCTTACAACAGCCGTGGTGGAGGAGGAGTTGCGATTGCCCTGCGCTACAACATCAACTGCCATCTGCTTCCGAGCTTTCAGCTGCAGACTATCGAAGCCATCGGAGTCGAAGTCGAAACTGCCGTCGGCCCAATCACCATCATCGCGGCCTATTGTCCCAAGCAAGCCAGTACCAACAACGGAACAACAACGGCCCTACGAAACGACATCCGTAAGCTAACTCGGAGGCAGGGGCAGTTCATCATCGCCGGCGACATGAATGCGAAACACGAAACCTGGGGGAACACCCGGCGGAATCGGAACGGAATTGTTCTACAGGAAGACCTGGAAGAGGGACATTACACCGTCCTGGGCCCGGATACTCCCACCCGGTTGAGCCGATCCGGGGTCCATTCGACAATCGACATCTTCCTCACCAACATGGGGAACAACATCGCCCAGCCGGTAGTGCACCAGGAGCTCAGTTCGGACCACTATCCGGTGGTGGTCGAAGTTGGGTCCTCGGTCAACCGGCATTTAATCACCAGACGGAACTATCATCGTGCCAGATGGGAGAGGTTCAGACAACACGTCGACAACACCGTCGATTTCAACGTGCACCTCGAGTCGGTCGATGACATCGATCAACAACTGCAGTCCATCGAACAGGCGATCTCCCAGGCCCGGGAGCAACACATTCCAGCGATTGAACAGGTGAGCAACTCTGTACCCATTGATAGACCCACTAAAGATTTGATACAATTACGCAACGCCATACGGAGGCAGTACCAGCGAACTGGTTTACCAACTCTAAAACGTCACTGCAATCAAGTTTCTAAAATTATTAAGGCCAGAATGGTGGACCTTAGAAATAATGATTTCGCTGACAAAATTCGCTCTCTCCCAGATTGTGCTAAGCCGTTCTGGAAGATGACAAAAATTTTAAAAACTAAGCCAAGGCCCATTCCACCGTTGATCCCACTAGACGTCAATGACTCAAGGGATCGGTTGATAACACCTGCAGAGAAGGCTGATGAGATAAGTCAACACTTCGTCAGTTCGCACAATCTTGGTCAAAACATCGTCAGTCCACACGAAGCTACCGTTAGCGCGCTTATAACTAACATCGATCAAAGTCCTAACGACTTTTCCGAAGATTTGGAGATCTCAGCTGACGAATTGTTGACTTATATCAAGACCTCTAAGAACATGAAGGCCTCCGGTTTCGACAACATTTTTAACTTGGAGCTCAAGCAATTGAGCCCCCAGTTCTACAACCATCTGGCGGTGGTGTTTAACCAATGCCTCCGTCTTGGCTACTTCCCATCGTGCTGGAAGTCAGCCAAAGTCATCCCCATTCGGAAACCTGGGAAAGATCCTTCATGTTCCAGAAGCTACAGACCAATCAGCCTTCTCTCAGGTCTATCTAAACTGTTTGAGAAAGCGATCCACCGTCGGCTCCTAACATCTGCTGACGAGCTCAATATCCTGTTGGATGAGCAGTTCGGTTTCCGTCATGGTCACTCAACAGTCCATCAACTTAATCGAGTCATGAACATCCTCAGGCGGAACAAGTCTGTTTCGAAAACATCCGCTATGGCCCTTCTCGATATCGAGAAGGCCTTCGATAATGTGTGGCATGATGGCTTGGTGTACAAGCTCAAGCGATACAATCTTCCAATCTTCCTGGTGAAGATTATTAAAAATTATCTCTCTGACAGGACATTCCGTGTTTCGTTGCATGGTGCAGTTTCCGGTAGTCAGGAGATCTCCGCCGGTGTTCCGCAGGGAAGTATATTAGGTCCACTTCTGTTCAATCTATTCACCTCGGACATACCCCCGCTCCCTGAAAATGGATCTCTATCGTTGTTCGCCGATGATACCGCAGTCGTCCACAATGGTAGGGTAATAAGAGCGCTTACAGCGAAACTGCAGCGAAGCCTGAATGTTCTGTCTGAATACTTCACTGAATGGAAGATCTGTATCAACGCAGCGAAAACCCAGGTCATCCTGTTTCCACACTCTAATTCTCCCAGACTTGTCCCGCCTGAGAATTGTAAAATAAGCCTGAACAACACAACGCTGGAATGGACCAAATCAGCTGTCTATCTTGGTGTCACTCTAGACAGCAAGCTTATTTTCAGGGCTGATCCCTGACAAAACTGTCACAAAATGTAATACTCTGTTGAAACTACTGTACCGATTGATCAACAGAAGGTCTACATTATCCCTTAAAAATAAGGTTGCTGTCTACAAGCAAATTATACTTCCGGTCATCGAGTATGCAATGCCAATCTGGGAGAGTTGTGCAAAAACACATCTCCTGAAACTTCAGAGAGTACAAAACAAGTTCCTCAGGATGATAATGAACACCCCTCCGAGGACAAGAACATCTGAGGTCCACCGTCTGGCCGAGATAAAAATGCTCGACGATCGCTTTAGTGAGTCTATCAATCGGTACAGGGCACGCTGCCTAACATCGGATCACCAGATCATTCGGAATCTGGTTCCCCACCCCTAGGATTTTTAAATTGTAGTTTTAGTTGAAGATTAGGTAGGTTATCAAATTTTAAAACTAACAATGCCCCAAGGGCCGAACTGAATATTTCATGTAAAACATAAACATTTTAAACACAACAAACACAAACAATTAAACAAAGCTGAAGAGCCCAATGGGCTGAAACACTTAAGATGTTAAATTAGTATATAAGACAAACAATGAAAATAAAGATCAATTTTACTACTACTTACTACAACAGTCGTGGGGCTGTGCAGTGGCTGTTCGCACGCAGTTAGCGGCAGCAAGCACCTTGGATGGTGCACTGGCGAGCAGTCGTTGCCCACACTCCCGCTTCTTTCCACTCAATTTTTGAGTACAATTGTATGCTATCTCTTTTTCCCTCAAGGATGTGTTACTCAATTTTCGGTAAACAGTGGATCAACTCAATTTTTGATTAGATCAGCTTCTTACGAAAATTGAGTAACATTTCCGCGAGAGAAAAATAGATAGCATACAATTGTACTCAAAAATTGAGTAAAGTGAAGCGGGAGTGCATAAAGGCGTTGGTACAGTTGGCTGTTGGTGCCGATGCTCCTGTCAACCTCGCTGCGAAAACATGGCTGCTGAAGCCTACGAGTTGGCTGGAAAAGCCGCCCGTGACGAGACAAACAACCCTAGGGGAATCGCAAACTATTTCTCCCTCGTCAATTAAATCCGTCCTTTTCAGGACGACCAAATCGGTTTATTAACTAAAGAGTTTGTTTGGTTGAATTTTTCTTTTGTCGGTTTGTAGTTCAATTACACCGCGTCCCGGAGTATATCACAAAGACCGTTGAACAACGATCGAACGAAATTTTAGAAGGGATAATTCGAGCCGAATTGCGACACGTCATAGACCGACTAGACTATGTGGTTGAGTTCGTTTTAGTTCCTAGTTGTGCATACCGAATTATTTGCTGGCAGTAGCTAGCAAATTAGGAACATTTCTGTTAAGAAAATCATCCGTCTAGCGTGCACTAATTAAAACTAATTATTGTGGCCTAATAACTGAAGTTCGTCCCCTTTGATGCACTTAGTATCACATTGACTTCGTTGAATGAAAATTTGATTCAGTCTTACGGTAGTCGTAGTTCTGTGCAGAGCAAAATGTGCTGTAGCAACGCAGTAGGCGTGCGACCATACTGGAGGATGCACTGGTGAGCATTCGTTATCCAGAGAAGTTGGTGCAGTTGGCTGTTTGGGCCGACGGGGGGTCAACATCGCTGCGAGAAAAAAAGGCTGCTGAAGCCTATGAGTTGATGGAAAATGCCGCCCGTGACAACAACGGGACAAGAATCAGCCCACGTCACCTGCAGATGGCCACCCGCACCGACGAGGAGCTGAACCAAGAATACCAAGAAGAAACCCCAAGTTCAACCGTGAACAATGTTTCTCCCCCGTCAACTATATCCGTCCTTTTCAGTACGACCAAATCAGTTTGCTTATTAAAGAGTTTGCTTGGTTGAATATATCTCTCGTGCTGTTTGAAATCTCAATCATTCGATAGGAATCAAATTATTTTGGGAATGTATGTGGTTCAACCATCGTACAAAATACAATACGTATCATTATTAAAACCAAACGGTCCTTTTTAGGGCCACCAAATGCTATCTAAAGAGTTAACAGTAGAATTTTCTTACATATTTATTTCCCAATGCTGGTCTATCGTTCAATTAGCAATATTTCGACCTAGTTAGACGTCTATCGGAAATAATAGACTATGAATTCCCAAACAGGCCACAACCATCTACAACGCAATAAGGATAATGATTACCAGGTGGTCGATCATATCAACAAAATATGCTCTCAGGTGCATTATCGCTTCACCATCTCGGAAGGCAAACAGTTCCAGCTGCAAGGCTCGGAAGAAGAAAACGTACACGGAAGAAACAAAGTCCCCAAAATTAAGTTCATTTCACCCAACTCTGGAGTTCGGTGCGGGAAGCCAAATTTGAGTATATGCCATAGTACTTAAATTTGAGTAACTGTATACAAAGTTTATGGAGGATAAATTCAACCTAATGCAAAAAAATTCGTAAAAACCAAAGAAGAGAACTTTTCCGCACGGTTAGTTAGTAAATGTTATACAACTTTTAAAATAAAGTGCCTTTCTCGTGATGATAGAATAAAAACATAAATTTACTTGATAATTTTATTCATTTTGTTGTTTCTTAATTTTTAACAATAACGGCTAGTTTAATACCGTAACATATTTATTGTTTTTCGGTTTTTAAATCTAAAATACTTCAAATAATAAAAGTATGCAAATGACTTCCATTTTTACTCAAAAATTTGTTGTCAATGAAGTACTCACCCATTGAGTAATGTTTACCTGATGTGCAGAATCAAATTTACCCATCTCTCCAGTTCAACAACAGTACTCAACTTTAAAGTTTAAAAATACTCAATTATAGGTACTTTGTTTCTTCCGTGTATAGCACCTTATCTACCGGGTATTGAAGCATTTTAACCCGATCCTGTCGTTTCCTCCAAAACAATAAGCATTATGAACAGCTTCCTTATTGACATTTCCGAGCAGATTGAAAGCGTATCTGCCCGACTGACTTAAATCAATTGGCGAATGGCCCTGACATCTCTGGAAATTCAAACTGCCCCTCGATCAAGCTGCCGGGAGAGCTAGCTTAACACAAGGTTTCCGAGCGAACCGAAGCCATGGTCAAGTAAACCAGCTTTATGACGAAATGAGGTGGTGTTAGTAGCTGTTCCCTCGAACCCCTTTTCAGGGCCATCAAAACAACTGGAAAAGAAAGTTGACATGTGTTTTGGAAAGCTGGAGGCTGGGTTTCGGGATAATCGATTGTGAAAAACATCTTTCCTGTGCCGAAGCCGTAATGTTTTCAACATTTGCACTTTTGGCAGTGTTGTACACACAGCAGAAACCGTATGCAATTGGAGGTGAATGAAACCAGCTTCTTGAGTAAAAGTTTCCCAAATGAATAAAACTCCTTCGCACTGCAAGGTATATTACGTGATATAGAGTATCTTGTTATCATATGTCATACATATTATTTTCAGTGAAAGCAAGATGTATGAATGTAGATACCAAGACAGGCTATATCAATAAAGGTTGTAGTGCGAACGTTTAGTGTATGGGAATTCGATTTGGAAGGAAACCAATTTCGGCCACTCTTTAAACAATCAAGCGATCTAGATTGCACATTGCTTCGTAGTCCTACGTCAACTTTGCGTACAACCCCATTGGGCTGTCCCTTCTAGTTTTTACAAGACAATA